>VZRX01003736.1:144653-200867 GCA_013398075.1 Notiomystis cincta
GTTTTGTTTTGTGTTTTTTTTTTTAATTTCATTTGAAGGAGAAGGAAATATCTGTGCAACAGCCTTCTGCTTGTCCCTATAGGTGAGGGGACTAACATTTCGCTGGTCACAGGTGTGGGGCACTGAGTGACTGGGCGTTGGGTGTTCTCAAACCACTCCATCACTCCCTTCTTCAGCTGCACAGAGGAGAGAAAATAAAATGAAAAGCTCATGAGTTAAGGGCAGGCAGAGACCACTCAGAAATTACTGTCATGAGCAGAACAGACTTGACTTGGGGACTTTAATTGAATTTATTGCCAATCAAATTCAGAGTGGGGTAATGAGAAATAAAATGAAATCTTGAAATGCCTTCCCACCACCTATCCCTTGTTCCTGGGCTTAATGTTCTTCTCAAATGCTCTGCCTCCTTCCCTCCAGCAGTGCAGGGAGACAGGGAATGGGGGCTGAGGTCAGATCATCACATGTTGTCTCTGCTTCTCCTTCCCTTTCAAAGGGGAGACTCCTCACACTTCCTGCTGCAGCCTGGCTTCCCTGCCACAGGAGGCAGTGCTCCATGAACTTCTGTGGCTCCTTCCAACAGGCTGCAGCTCCTCATGGTCTGCTCCAGCATGGATCCCTTCCGAGGGCTGCGGCCCTGCTGCTCCAGCATGGGTTCCCTGCAGGTCACAAGTCCTGCCAGGAGCCTGCACGGGCTTCCCATGAGGTCCCAGCCTCCTTTGGGCATCCAGATGTTCCACTTTGGACCTCCATGGGCTTCAGGGGAGTCTCTGGTGGCTGGAGCCCCTCCTGCCCCTACTTTTTCACTGCCCTGTTTGTCTGCAGGGCTCTTTGTCTCATACATGCTCAGTTCTCTCCCTGCTCTGGTTTTCCTCCTCCTCCTCCTTTCCATGTGTTATCAGAGTGGTGCTACCACTGTTGCTGATGGGCTCAGCCTTGGCCAGCAGTGTGTCCATCTTGGATCTGGATGGAGCTGGCTCTGTCAGGCAAGGGAAAGCTGCTGGCAGCTTCCCACAGAAGCCGTCCCTGTAGTCCCCTCACTACCAAAACCTTGCCATGAAAATCCAATTCAACAGGCAACACAATTAAGCAGCACAACTCTTTATGTCAAATAATAGTGGCCTGCCATTTTTGGGTGAAACTTTATTTTCCTTCTTACTGTTTGTGGCCATTCTGAATTTATACTTATCTTACAGATGAGCACTGTCATATTGCATCTATAAATTATTTTTGAATAGGAGGATTAAAAATTAATATCAAAATACTAGTTGGGGAACAGAGCAGATATTGGACCATACAAGACAATATTATTATTGTTGTTTAAAAAGTTACAACCTTGAGTGTGTGTGTATAATCTATCCATTATCATTAATCTCTCTAACATATATTATGCTAGACATAACCCCTTTAACACCCATCCATATAAATTATAGTTTAAATCCATACAACAGTGTGATATATTTCAGGCTGCATGTCAGGATATCCTGATTTAGTGAGATGGGGGAATTAGATGCTTAAATATTTTCAAAGGTCTCACGTTTAGTTATGGAAGCAAAGCAGTAAATTTGTACTATTAAACCTCAATATGAAAAGAGTCTTATAGCCTCATGAAGACCATTTAGTTAAACAATTCCTATTCCTGAGAGTATTATCAGGAGCAAAATAAAAAAAAAAAAAAATAGTTTTGGATTTTTGGATTGTCTCCAGTTATCAGTAGGTTACAAAGTGTTCTGATATGTCTCAGTAAACTCTGGCTTGGAGGTGAGGAAACAAAGCAGTTTCATGATTTTGAGAATACTCTGGCTTTTACTTCTTCTGTGAATTCAAGGTGTTTCAAGTAAATTAGAAAGAATTTAAAAATACATGTGAATCTTTCGGAAGCAGAAAGGCACCGACGGGGTTAAAAATGCTGCTGCCACTAGGTGTCATGCTGGGATCATCTCTGGAGCACGAGATTATCAGAGGTGCTGGGTGAAGGCACGGGACCTCCTGTATGTATTTCGGTACATAAAATGGCTAATTTTGCAGGCTGCAATAGCCCTGTGCCTCCCCCGTGTATCTGGAACCTTCACACATCTCATTGTGCGAGAAGGGTCGGTGCTACACAGCCTAAAGCCAGCACAGGTGCTGGACATTCCCTCTTTCCTCTGAGCAGATCTCTCTGAGATCCTTAAATCACACAAACCTGCTTAGGAAAATGTGTTAAAATTGCTTCACGTGGGTGTACTTGGTAATATGAGGAAAGAACCATATGATTTTTTTTTTAAACCTCCTCCAGTGTTTCTATCATATAAAGCTCAAATGAGCCAAAAAAAAAACCCCAGAAAAACAAAAAACCAAAAATAAAACACAAACAACCAAACAACCTGAACATAATGCAGCTTTTTATAAAGAAGAGCTCTTGCAGGAGGAAGAGTTTGGTTTCATAAGCACCGAACACAATGTCAAACACTGAGCTTTCTATTTACTGAAATTAGTTTTATAATATGTAATTGAGAACAGAAAATCGTTAGGGGGGCAATGTTTGGTTTTGTTGGTTTTTAATAAGCATGCTGTGCTGTGTGTTTTTCTATACTTCACTCCTGCACTCGATCAAAACTGTCACATTTCTTAACAGTTCCTTAAACAGCATCATCTTACCAATATGTGTAAATATTGATGGGAGGGAAAACAGATGAATCAAACTCTTACAGGTGGCACCCAGTGAAAGGACAAGAGGAAATCGGCACAAATTTGAAAAAAATTGAATTTCTAGTTTTGCAAAAGGAAAAAGTTCTAACTGTGCAGTGATTGATTCCCCAACGTGTTGCTCAGAGAGGCTGTACAGTATCCTTGGAGATATTGGGAAACAACCTGGATGTGATCCCCCTTGAGGAGGGCAGTTGAATTTAGGTGATCTCCAGAGGTGACTTTCAGCCTTAATCATTCTGTGCTTCTGGGTATTTTTATTCTGCCTATTGAGTCATCTCTTAAAAAACAAGCAAAAATCCTCAACCCCACAAAACAAGAGAAAAACCCCACCAGCCAAACACCTGCAAAAAATCCCACCAAATAAACCCATAAGAAATAAAACCGTAATATATCATGTTAAACATTGTCACCATAGGCTGTAGTTGTCAGGTAGAAAAGAACTTTGAATAGGGTTTTTTGGTTTGTGTTTTTTCTTCCCACTAAGGGAAAACCTCCCCTCTCTCTTTCCATCATATTCTAGAAATCTAACAGGTTATCAAGATTCTATCTTTTAAATCTATTAAACCTTTTGTTTTGTTCTAAGCTTGTACATGGCTGAAATATGTACATTTAGGTACTGGGAATAATTTCTCACTGTTCTGAAGAAGATTTATGGTGCTTCTCCCTCCAGCAGCAGTTTCTGTGCTGGAAATTGAAGTATAACTTGGATCACCATGCACACAAACTTCCCTCTGACATTTCTGGTGTCATGAACAGCAGCCTTACAATGGAAAGCTTGAATTGACCAGAGGTGAAAGCGTGTGTAGCCACTTACAGGATAACATAGTGTGCAATATCTGTCCATCGGTGTGATGCTTGTGCCTCACAGACTCAGTGTATCTACGGCAGCAGAGCTGTGCCCTCTGTCACACAAAATGTGGTTTTTCTTTCTGTTACATAACTGCTGGGTCTCAGTCTCCCACCTGAATTCTACATTTATGAATATAAAGCAGATTTGCTTGGAAGCTTTTCCACAAAAAAGGATAGTATATATAGGCCAATGCAGTGTGGCAACACATATGCTGCAAGTTCACATGATGGGTTCTCCTGGGTTTCTGTTCTGTACTGTGTGACTTCTATTATCTCAGATGTGCTGAGATACAAAAATTGTAATTATACTTTCAAATATCTTTTTTGCCTGTTGATCTGCATTCATTTGTCATCTTGGTGTATATCTATCAACAAATACTTTAGTCCCACAAATGCTTTAGTTGCATAGTTTTTAGCACAGTGAGACACTAATTTGTGCTCTTTGTGACTAGTCAACATAGTGGTGAAAAGTTTATTACTGGCAATTAAAGAAGCAGAAGGATTTCTTATTCCTTTGGTTTGGTATTTTCATTAAGAATGTGTGTGAAGTAATAACGAATATATTTGTACATGAAAACATCTTGGGAGGTCTGTTGGATGCTTGGGAAAATAATGTTCGAATGTAACATTTTCATGACTCCTGAGGAGAAATTAAAAAGAAAACATACAAAACTGTGTGAAGATAAATTGAAAGTGCTACAAGTAAAGGAAAACACACATATAGGNTAATATGTAATTGAGAACAGAAAATCGTTAGGGGGGCAATGTTTGGTTTTGTTGGTTTTTAATAAGCATGCTGTGCTGTGTGTTTTTCTATACTTCACTCCTGCACTCGATCAAAACTGTCACATTTCTTAACAGTTCCTTAAACAGCATCATCTTACCAATATGTGTAAATATTGATGGGAGGGAAAACAGATGAATCAAACTCTTACAGGTGGCACCCAGTGAAAGGACAAGAGGAAATCGGCACAAATTTGAAAAAAATTGAATTTCTAGTTTTGCAAAAGGAAAAAGTTCTAACTGTGCAGTGATTGATTCCCCAACGTGTTGCTCAGAGAGGCTGTACAGTATCCTTGGAGATATTGGGAAACAACCTGGATGGGATCCCCCTTGAGGAGGGCAGTTGAATTTAGGTGATCTCCAGAGGTGACTTTCAGCCTTAATCATTCTGTGCTTCTGGGTATTTTTATTCTGCCTATTGAGTCATCTCTTAAAAAACAAGCAAAAATCCTCAACCCCACAAAACAAGAGAAAAACCCCACCAGCCAAACACCTGCAAAAAATCCCACCAAATAAACCCATAAGAAATAAAACCGTAATATATCATGTTAAACATTGTCACCATAGGCTGTAGTTGTCAGGTAGAAAAGAACTTTGAATAGGGTTTTTTGGTTTGTGTTTTTTCTTCCCACTAAGGGAAAACCTCCCCTCTCTCTTTCCATCATATTCTAGAAATCTAACAGGTTATCAAGATTCTATCTTTTAAATCTATTAAACCTTTTGTTTTGTTCTAAGCTTGTACATGGCTGAAATATGTACATTTAGGTACTGGGAATAATTTCTCACTGTTCTGAAGAAGATTTATGGTGCTTCTCCCTCCAGCAGCAGTTTCTGTGCTGGAAATTGAAGTATAACTTGGATCACCATGCACACAAACTTCCCTCTGACATTTCTGGTGTCATGAACAGCAGCCTTACAATGGAAAGCTTGAATTGACCAGAGGTGAAAGCGTGTGTAGCCACTTACAGGATAACATAGTGTGCAATATCTGTCCATCGGTGTGATGCTTGTGCCTCACAGACTCAGTGTATCTACGGCAGCAGAGCTGTGCCCTCTGTCACACAAAATGTGGTTTTTCTTTCTGTTACATAACTGCTGGGTCTCAGTCTCCCACCTGAATTCTACATTTATGAATATAAAGCAGATTTGCTTGGAAGCTTTTCCACAAAAAAGGATAGTATATATAGGCCAATGCAGTGTGGCAACACATATGCTGCAAGTTCACATGATGGGTTCTCCTGGGTTTCTGTTCTGTACTGTGTGACTTCTATTATCTCAGATGTGCTGAGATACAAAAATTGTAATTATACTTTCAAATATCTTTTTTGCCTGTTGATCTGCATTCATTTGTCATCTTGGTGTATATCTATCAACAAATACTTTAGTCCCACAAATGCTTTAGTTGCATAGTTTTTAGCACAGTGAGACACTAATTTGTGCTCTTTGTGACTAGTCAACATAGTGGTGAAAAGTTTATTACTGGCAATTAAAGAAGCAGAAGGATTTCTTATTCCTTTGGTTTGGTATTTTCATTAAGAATGTGTGTGAAGTAATAACGAATATATTTGTACATGAAAACATCTTGGGAGGTCTGTTGGATGCTTGGGAAAATAATGTTCGAATGTAACATTTTCATGACTCCTGAGGAGAAATTAAAAAGAAAACATACAAAACTGTGTGAAGATAAATTGAAAGTGCTACAAGTAAAGGAAAACACACATATAGGTAAATATATATAAGTGATAATGCAGTGCAGCGTTCAGAAGCACATCAGGAGTTTCAGGAGACAAGATTCTATAGAAAAACAAGAAATATTTTGGTGTTGCAGGATATCAAATCTGTTGGTGTTTATGGAAGAATTGTGAGGTGGTTTGGCTTCATCTGGCAGTGATGGGAATGGGGCCTCATAATATCTCTGTTGGCAATGCAGTGAAGAGATGCAGGCAGTTTGAAGAGGACTGTGTTTGGAATAGGAAGAACTCATAGCAAAGCATATTGATGCTATCTTGGAACTAAGGAAGGAAGGGTTAGACCTGGATGGAAAAGAAAACAGGGGAGAGGTTAAGGCTTTAAGATATTTTCTTTCTATAAATTTAATTATTTAGAACAGCACAGGACTTTCTTGATATAGGACAAGAGCAGAAACAGTGTCATATAGTACATTTTAATTCTGGCTATATTAAAATGCTGAGGCAGAATATAAAATAGTTGCCTGACATCCCTTTCTGGACAGCTGAGTATTTGGCCTAGCATTTGAAACTTAGTAGCTGCGATTACAGTAGATTTAATGCTCCTCATTATTATGAAATACAAGTGTTTTTTAGGTATCTTAATTGTGGATCTCAGAGTTCAAACTAAGGGTTTCTTTTTTGTTGTTGTTTGTTTGTTTGTTTTGTTTGTTTTAGTTTGTTTTTGTTTACGGGTGGGTTTTTTTGTTTGTTTGTTTTTCTGCCTTGAAAGCTCCTTTGTAGAATTTTTTCATCATGGAATTTAACTTGCTTAAGGAGGAAAAAAACCCAAAACCAAACCATAAACATGTAGCGTGGCAAATCTGATTTATGCCATAGATCCTATTACACAAATACAGCATTGGGCTAATGAAAAGTTAAATATTGTACCACTATCCATATTAATAGGAAAGAAGAAAAGCTGCTTATCAGCGTGTTCTGTCTTAGCTTAAAGAATGAAGAGACAGACTGAATAATGATTCACTTAACTAATTTTCTGTTAACTAATTTTTTAGCTATTGGTCATTGGAAAGGTCTTATTACCTTTTTCTAGTTGTTTGTCATTTATCCTGACCAAATGGAAGCAAGTTTTTTAGGAGGTAAAGAATGTATATAAATACCACTTCAGACTTTTGAAAGAGAGACAACTCAGAAAATGGAAAAACATAATTTTTATTTTCATGGATTTGTTTTCCATAATACTAATTAATCTCATGGTGTTGACCATGGTCTTCTCTCTTTAGACCAAGGTAATACAAAATATTCCTTGCTCTTGAGCTTCCAGAGGAATGGACTAGATGATCACTGAAGTTTCTTTCCACAAACCATTCTGTGATTCTATCATAATATTTCTGAAACATACAAAAAACCAAGCATTGCATTTCTAGTAGAGAAATTCTAGTACATTCAGGTGAGTCTCAGTGTATGTTTTGTAGTCTTTTATTCAGCCACACAGGAAGGTTCACACGGGCCTTCATCAGTCAATCAAAACTTTATTTGCTGCTGCTTTTTCCACCAGGTCATTCCATGCCAATAATTTACCCCTCACCAGCAGTCCTGCTTGAACCCCAGCTGGTGACTACACACCACACAGCTGCTTGCTCACACCCCAGCCCCACAGCAGGATAGGGAGGAGAATTGGAAAAAGGTAAAACCTGTGGGATAAGAAACATTTTAATAATCAAATTATAACAAAACATAATTATCTCAGTACTAGTAATGAAAAGAGAAACAACCAAAAGAGGTAGAGAGAAAAACAAAATCCAAGAAAAACAAGCGATGCACAACACATTGCTCACCATCCACTGACGGATGCTCAGCTTGTCCCGAAGCACCAGACAACTCCTCCAAGCTGATATATTGAGCATTATATTCTATATTATGGATTATCCCTTTGGATAGTTTGAATCAGCTGCACCACTCTTTTCCCTCCCAATTTTTCACATTAGGAGACTGAGAAGTCCTTGAGTTAAGGTGAGCACTCTTTAGCAACAACTAAAACATCAGTGTGTTTTTAGCATTATTTTCACACTAAGTGCAAAAAACCAGAACTCTACTGCTGCTAGGAAGAAAATTAACTCTATCCCAGCTTCAAGCAGGATAGATATGATCCATATTAAAAACCATGAAATCCCAACAACACAGATTATTTCACAGTTCTGATTTGGGTGGCTCTCCAGGTACAGGTAAAAATGAGTTGGAAAGACTGTTAAATTTGTTGCTATCAGAGTCAATGTTCAGTTAGAAGAATTATTTTTAACTATCACTACTCACAGATACTAATATATAATCCTGAACATGCCTTAAGGTCTTAATTATCTTTACCAACTACACTTTATTTTAGTCAACTGAGCAATGCAACTGCATTTAGACATGTACCCTAAACTGGATTTCCAGTTGGAAAAAAAAAACAAAAAACCCAGCCCCATAAATCTTTTAAGAGAGAAATCTTCCTTTTTCTATCATACCTTTTATTTAGTATTCTATGATAAGTGCAAGTCCTCTGAATTTTGAAAACGCTCACTGTAATTTATTTGCAACTAAAATCTAATTAATTGTAGGCAAAGAAAATGTAAGGTCTTGTTTGCCAGACACCTTGTCTGTGGTGAAGTTCGCTCTGGAATAAACTGTTTAAATAGAAGGGGTTTGCATAGTTTGAATGAACTTTGAGAAGACATTCAAATGTCACATTTCTCTGAGCCTTGTCACAGTGCTCATCTCTTCAGAGGCTTATCTTCTGCTGGCTGTTTACTCAGAAAAGAGTCTTAGAACCTGTATTTTAACAGTCTTTTTCTTGGGGATTTTTTGACATTGGTGTGTCCTTGTTTCACAGAGCATGTCTTCAGAGAATGGAATTAATGAGTTTTATCATAGGCTGTGCCCTGCAAACATCTAAGGATGGTTACCTGTAAAGCCAGTTGTTAGGAGTTTGCTCCTCTGTCTCATTTGGTTCATCTGGACTAGGTTGAATGATCACATCACCATTTGTACTACGAGGTACAAAACACCACTAATGTCACATACATGTCACACTGCATGCATGACATACACCAGTGTATCTTACAATGTGTTTAGAACCATGGGTCTTGTGTTTTCCTTGCTAAACCCTTTCTGGCCAGGGCACTTGCCAGCAATCACTGAGACCATTGAGATTTCAGTTATGGACTGAATTGTTTCACCAAGTCTGGGGGAGCAGCAATAACATATTCCTTCTTAAGGTGTCAGTACCTACTGGAAAATTTGCTGCCTTTCCTTATTTTGGTTTAGAAGTCAATGTTTTGAACAGAGTTAGTATACTTGTGATTTTCTAATGGATTTTAGGAAGGAAAATAGTAGAAGTACAATCTCAGCCTGGAAAGGTGACATTTGCTTTTACAAGCTGTTGGACCAGGGCAAGAATAGCAGAGTAGTAGTATGAAAAGTCGATAAATAGTGGTCTGTAACTTAAAACTGAGTACACCTGGGAATGATAAAGCATGAAACCTGAATACAAGTAAAGAAAATGTACATCACTTTTTGATCCTGACATGTTGGAAGTATGGCTTAATTATGTTTCCCCCCTCCCAAAGAGGGAAATCTATTTTAAAGATTCTCATAAAGGACTTCTTACCTTTTTTTATTTGCTGTAAGTGTACCATAGGAGACACTAAAGTATTTTAAAGAATTTTAATTATAAATAGTTTTTGAGAGTGATTTTACATGAACTCTATTTATATGAACTTACTATATGCTGTGTGTATTTGGAGTTCTATTTTTTAATGTGCCTAGACTGATTGATATAAATTTATGCCTATTATTGCTGTTTTCTCTAGTGTACATATACACAAAATAAAGTGACACAGAATATGGTACTTTTGCCAGGATATTGCAGTAAAAGTTGCAGTGGAGACTGAGGTGAGAGACTGTCATCTCTAATCTTACCTCCCTTCCACTCATGATCTTACAATTCTTTTGGAGGATTCTGTTTGCTTTAATCCTTTGATAGTGGACTAAAAAGCTGTATGTATTCTTGGTGGAAAAATAAGCAAATTATTTAAAAAAAAAATCCATTTTTCCTCTTTTTAAGAAAAGAAATTGAAATAAAAGAAAAAAGGAGTGCTTCATATTATCTTAAATATCCTTAGGAATTAAAGCTGTTTTGAGGTTGGGAACAAGGGATGCTTAAAAGAAGCTCACAAACAACACAAAAATGTATGCCCTGTTCAGTAGATTGCTGTGTGGAAAAATATTATGTATTTTAGGACATTTTGCTCTGTCCCCTGAGACTGCAAGGTTATTTTATTATGAAGGTAAATACCATGAAAAAACACAGACTGGTACAATTTTTTAAAGCAATGTGTTTATATAAAGAAATTTTCAGGGAAAATATTTTACTCTGAGACTTTCATTTCTTGTGGGATCAAGTGGATAAGGTATTTATGGAGGACTCCACAAAAGGATTTTTCTCCATGTCCTGAAAGCATTCAGCGATGTGTTGTACCCTTGGAGCAAGAGCTCTTTCCATAAGTATCCCATCCTCCAAGTTTTATGTCACCTTTATGACAGATATCTGTACAACATGGTTGGGATGGTTTTCCTTAAAAACCTGGTCAGTTATTCAAGTGGACATTTCCGTGTTTCCAAGCTGGAGCACAGTGCTTTGCAAATTGTGAATTTCTTCCTGCTCTGTTAAGCTGATTGGTTGCCATGACTTGACTCACTGTTTTTTGAGTGTACGCTGGATCTGAGTCTCACTTTAGTTATAAAAGTGATAGGCATGATAACAACCTATTGCAAAATAGATCTTGATTGCATAGTTTTAACCATAAGCACAGTAAAGTTTTCTCCTGTGTATTGGGCTGACAGGCTATTGGTCCTTGTGCAGTTACAATTACCAAGATAACTATAATACAAAAGAAGTTCCATTTATGGGGAATTGTGTGAGTTGAAATTACTGAAATGATGCAATTTAAGCGAAAATTAAACCAATATATTTACCATAAAACGATTGAGATGCATGAAGTAGATAAGAAATATTTTTTGTGTGACTGTTGGCAAGACTGAGAGATGAGAAAACAGATTTAGAGGAGGAGGTAGATATTCCTTGGAAGATCAATGAAAAGAGGTTTGATGACACATGCTGATTTAGGGCTCTTATGTCTAAGTGATGGGGGTGGGAATAATGTTTATCAAGCACAAGGTGAGTGGGTTGTCTGCTTTTGCACAGAGAAGCATTGGTGTTGTTGGCATTGTCATAGCATGTGTGGTTCCATGTGCTGTTTGTATGGACTTTGACTTCTGGGCTTCACAAATTTTCTATCTAGGTGTTTTTCTAGCATCATTTTGAATGCTCTTTCATGACAGATTGTAATCTATCCTGTGTAAGTTACAGATGGAATGGGGCGAGTTTCTCTGCTTAGCTCATTCCTATTGGTTTGTTGATGGCTTATTCAGTACTTTTTCAACAGTTTCTTCCTGAATTCTTATTCTCTGATTGCAGTTACAATCTAGTAAATTAAGCTAATATCACTTGTTGAAAATAGTAAGATTGGTCCTTACCCTTATATAATTTAAAAACTGCTATCATTTTTGTTCTCCTACCCAAACCTCACATTCTCTTTCCTGTTTTTTACTTTAAGTGCACAACTCACAGTTGATTTCACAGTCCTGCTTTCCTGCCTTTAACACTGTTTAGTGCTCTTCAGCTGCCCTGGCCATATAGGAGCTTTATTGTCTGTCAGGACTCCAGCCCTTCTTTCAGGCAGTCCTTTGCTCTTGGTATCATGGTTCAGTAATGAGAACAACCAAGGGGTATGACTTTGGTTCTAATTAACTGTGCTGTACCACAATCATTCTGGAGGACTCTCAACAAATCCTGCTGAGGTGTGATTCCTCATAAGAAGCAATATCAGGTCCACAGGTCTCATATGTAATAGTCTGCTACTTTTTCTGAAAAGAATTTCTGATTGTGTATGCAATACAAATCAACACTACCACATGTGCACAGTGATTTTAGTGCACTGAAGATATATCAGGCCTGTTAAAACTGTTCTGTACAGGACATGTGCATTAGAAATGTGGTGGAACCACTCACTTTCTGATCAGGAAATCTGAAAACTGAAATAAAGGGCATCTGCTAACATGCTTAGATACAACAGAAGTGGATCCTCAAATTTATTTAGGTGTAACATTCCCATTGTTATCTGAGACAGATAATTACTTCATTTGAGAAAGTATTGATATGAAATTTAAAAATCCCTGGGCAGGAATAACGACATAATTTTGTTGTGTCTGGGGTTATTTCAGCTTTTTACTGTTTTCTTCTTTTTTCCTAATAGCTTGCTCAAATAAATATTCTCTGGGTAGCTCCCCTGTTGCAGTTTGAAAAATCAGATAAGCACAGTATAGTGGAAGAGGAAGGAAAAAATACATTCAGTTTGAAGGCAGAACTGAAAAATAATGGAAAGGAAAAGATCGTTTCAGGATCAGCCAAAACAGTTCTTCCCTCACACCTGAATTGAGACATATTACGTCACTTCATTCTTAAAAATATTTTTAACTACTCAATTTAACTATTTTTCCTCTTTAATTAGGTAATTTTTTAAAAAAAGTTATGTTTTGAATGAAATAAATTATTTAAAAATTCCAAAAACTTCTTAATGCAAAATAATATGGTGTCTGAAAGTTTCTTTTGTAAGGAAGACATTAATCATATTTGAGATGTTCCTTTTTTATCTCAAAATATTAATTGAGTTTTGAATTAAATACTTATAAATTGAATTCAGATAAACCTTTTTTTCTCCAAGCCTTTTTTTAATAGATATGCTGCTTATCAGCAAATCTCTAGCATACAGGGTGATAATGAGAACAAAAAAAAGGAGAGGTAGGAAGAGAATCTCTGCTGTGGAGAGAATTAAAAAAAAATCAATTTTTTTATGTCAAAATTTCTTTACAAATCCAGTGGAAGACAGAGGAATTACATCTATGAAAATTGCTTTTAACAGCAGTGAACATGATACCTCAGAGTGGTTTAAATTTTTGGAATATATAGGGTATTGTTTTCCAGCATTTCAGATTGTCCTGCCATTAGCCAGGCTCTGCATACTGTAAGTTATCCAATTTCTTAATGCTGCCAACATAGTGCCTATAACTGTCATTATGTGAATAGGAAAACTCTTATTTACAGCTGGTGTTTAAAATGGCTGCAGCTTGTGCTGTACAGGCTGAGTGACTTCATTTACACATTAACACTCCTCCTACCAGAAGGAATCCAGTTTTCAGTAGGCACCTTTTGTGTATTAATGACAGAAGTTATTCTATTGAACTTCTGCAATTATCTTACTTCCAGAAGTCATCCTCTTTCTCTTTATTTTCGTTTTGCTGTTTCTCTTTTTTACTTCACCTTTACTCAAGACTTTGTTCTCATAGGTTGAATTTATACCTCAGAGAATCGTCTCCTAAAAGTCCTAAAATTGTCTTTCCTTTTTGCCTCTTCTAGATACAGACATTCCTATGGCATTTCTCACTGGACTATGTCAGATCTTATTAGGAACAAAAGGATCCAGGAAGTCAGAATTCTTGAGTATTATAACAACTTCTGTTGTGCACAACTGGAGCTGCTGTGTACCCTCATGCCAAAGCTTTAAAAATTTATGTTTATACATGTTGCAAAGGGTTATGCACTCAATCCAGCACACAGAAAGAAGTATAATCAAAAGCATTTGGCATGTCCTTACATTTCTTTCTACAAAGCTTCCTTTCCTTACACAAATTTTTAAAAATGCAAAGAGGTTTATGCACTTTCCCTTAAAAGTGATTGAGTTCAGTAAACTGATTAGGAATCCATCTATACTGGCCACACAGAGGTAGACAAGTTTTCAATTACCATTAAATATTTTATTGCCTTTTTAAAGTGCTGAATTTTCAAAAGTTCTGCCGAAATTAATTGAACCATGAAATGCTCTGGCACCTGGAAGAAAGCTATTAATGATTTTCCAATGTCTCTGTTTTTCCTCTTTTTTTCCCCCCCTTTGTTTCCCCTTATCTGTGTTTTCTGAGATTTGCATTATTACCTGATTACTCCAAAATTTGAATGCATGTATGACAAACAAGACAATACCACTTTACTGGTTGGAAGGGTATTAAGGTATTAAGATGCTAAAGCCTTTCTCTTGGCTCTGGGGAGTCCGAAATGAGTTTGCTTTTTCTGGGGCTGAAGGTAGAAGCAAAAGAATACAAAGTGCACAAGAGAGAAAATAGATTCTGAAATGATGATACTGAGCCAGAATGGTGAGATACTTCCCAAGAACTCCACAAAACGGTCATTTCTGGGCACTTTGTGATGCACAGTTGATGATAAAGTAACACTTGACTGAGAATTATGTTCTTGACTCTTTCATCATTGCTGTACTCACAAGATGGACTTTCACAGGATGGTTTTAGGATCTGCCTTGAGAGCTAGGAAGGCAATGTGAAACATGCACTGGAGGCTGCAGTCAAGCAAACTGATCTTATTGCCTGAATGGCTGCTTTCACTCAGGGTAAAGTGAGGAGTCACAAGACCTGAGCAGGACTATTATGGGTCTAAGCCAGCTTGTAAACATGGTGACTTATTTGAGTATCTTTCCTGAGTCTTTGTTCATGTTGTGCTATTTACCTTTACCTATAATCCTGTGAGTTATGCATTGCTCTTGCCTTTTCCTTCAAGAATGTCATCAAAACATTGAAAATAACAAAGTGCTACAGATTATAATTATACAGATAATGCTGTTCTAGTTTAATAAATGAAACTACTTGAGGAAAAAACTACTGCTCAACACAAGTAACAGTAGAGTTGTGACCCTTGAATTTTGCTCATTTTGGCAAGAAAGCAGTGGCAGTTTAATATTTTGTGATAGGAAGGACAATGAACCACCAAATTAAATGTGGTATGGGCTTCCTATAGTGTAAATCGTGAGCAAGATGTGCAAAACATCTGGTGTGGGAAGGAGACAGAAAATGCAGGGTTCAAATGATATTCCTGACATTTAATAAACTGATAAAACAAGAATTAGATTTGAGTTTTTACCTACTTCCTCTTTAAATAGGGGAATCCAATGTGGTGGGCAGACCTTGACTGGGTGCCATGTGCCCACCAAGCTTCTCTATCACTCCCATTCCTCATCTGCACAAGGGAGAGAAAATAAGATGGAAAACAAACTCTTGGTTTGAGTTACGTCAGTTTACTAAAGCAAAAGTGAAAGACTATGTGCATGACAAGCAAAGTCAAAAAAAGGACCCAAATATTTTATTCATTTGCCATCAGCAAGATCCCCAGAAGCAGGGTTTCACCACATGTAATTATTGCTCTGGAAGGCAAACATGACTGACAAGTGTCCTCTCTAATTCCTTCTTTTGGTAGCTTTTATATCTGAGATGAGACCTAATGATATGGAATCTCCTTCTGATCGCTTTGACTCAGCTGTCCTGGTTGTGCCCCCTCCCAAGATGCTGTTCATCCCCAGCCTCCTGGTGGGGGCAGAATGTTGGAGAATATAGAACTGATGCTGAGCCAGAGTTGCCAGGATGTAACCAAAACACCGGGGTGTTGGTAACTGGTGTGTTACCCACACCTTTCCAGCTACCAAGACACAGCACAGCACTGTGGGGTCTGAGAGGGGGAAGATTAACTCCTTCTCAGCCGTATCCAATATATCCAGGAGCAGCTTTAATGGGAGATGGCCAGTCTGATTTGCTTTCTAACTTGGTTGTGTAACACCAAGTTTAAAAGATGAATGACTGAAAAAACCATAATTTATGTTGAGTTAAATTTTTTTTACCCATAAAAGCTTAGCAAAAAAAATTTCTTTGGATCTATATCAGAATTTCAATTTCTAAACTCCTTAATAGATGTGCTGCTTATCTGCAAATCTCTAGTTTATACCATAATTAAGATTAAAGGAAATGCCATAACAAAAAGACTGTAGCAGGGTTTAAGCTATTTGATCATTGGGGTCAAAAGCTGAAGTTGCATTTGATGTGCAAGTTACATGGCTATGTATTAATGAAGACCAGAAAGAAGGCAGAAAAAATAATTTAACAGTGCCACTCCTTACAGCTCAGTGCTTACTTGAGTAAACTGAGGGGTGATGTAACCTGAGAAGGTTTAAAAAACCAGATTGAAATGGAACATTTTGATTATGTATACGAAATATTTTAATAATAATAATATATTTAAAATGTAAATATTAAGTGCATTCTTCTGTGAAATACATAATCTGTCTTCCATATATATGTCTAAAGGGGCCAGATTCATAGACCCTTTACAAAATAGCCCATTGCAAAATTAGTTTGTAGCATGAAGGTTTTATACTACAAACATAGTTGCTTGTGATGAGAAACAGAGAAAGTACTGAGTGCTGCTGGTCTGTTTATTATGTATAAGCACACTGCATCTTGCTATCACAGAGCCATTGAGTGGCCTGGGTTGGAATGACCTTAAAGATCATCTAGCTCCAACCCACCTTCTACTTGAGGTGGTCAGAGGTTGCTCAGAGCTATGTCCAACCTGGCCCTGAACACTGCCAGGGATGGGGCATCCACGCTAACAATACTTTTTTTGTTTAATTTTGTTTTGGTTTTGGGTTTTTTTGGTAGGCAAAAGAAATTGATAGATGTCAGAGTTGACTTTTTTAAATAGGAATGTTAATTTTGCCGATGAAGTGATGTAGGGAATGTTTCTGATGAATATTCTCCAAAAGGAAGAAGGACAACATGGGAAAAATGATCAATAGACACAGTTAGAAAGGTGATTGTCTTGGGGTGATTTCCAAACTGGCACAGTGATAGATTTGGTCAGCTCTACTAGGGAGACAGCCTCTTTGTAGCATGTGAAACCAGAGGCAGTAAGAGGAAAGATGGTGAACATGAAGCACGTGGCACTGTGTGCTACTGGTTACATGACAAATCACTGGCCTCACGTCTCATAATAAATTGTGTCTCCATAATATCAGGTTCTAGCTTTGGAGAGAGGTCTGGTGGTCTGAAGGGCTGGGAGGAGGGAAAGAAAATTACCTAGAAACACTTCAGCTGTGTTGAGCTCCATTTGTTGGTCATAATTTCACACATTATGCAAACTGGCCAAGATTTCATCTTGGAGGGAAGTCAAATTTGAAATAGAGGTAGAAGAATGGTTCTTACTTATGGATAAAGTGTCTGCAAAAATCCTAGTGAACATCATGTAGGTGAATGACAACTTGCTGAAGAAATGAATAGAAGACTATAAAAAGGAGAACAGGAATTCTAGGGCTAAAAGAAAGAAGGATGCAAGAATTTGGACAAAAAAGCTTTAAGAGGCTGGTAGAGTAAACAGGATGAAGGTGAAACCTCATTTTAAGCTTTGAGCAGGAAAAGCTTGTCCAGAAATATAACTACAAAAATTCCTTTATCTATGCTCCAATGAGACATTTTCTGCTGACCTGGAAAAGAACTTGTACCCAGGTCATTGGTAAATGGAGTCTTTGGGCTCACTGCTGAAATAACCAGTGGGGAATGTATTTGCATTTTATGAAATTATCTAAAGCCCATCATTCACCTCTTAGATAGTCTTTAGTAATTGCAATGTCTTTAATAAGTAATATAAATCTTGGATAGTTCCTGCTAGAAGGCAGACTTGACTTAAAATCTATTTAAAAAATATATATTAGAGGGAAAAAATTTCTAAGCTGTCCAAAAGCCTGAAGCAAGATATGTTTGTCTTTGTTTCTGGCATATCTAAATATCTCCTCTGGATCTTTGGCACTAAAAAAACCCCAGTGATTTAGATAAAAGGTTTATGATATCTTTCCCTTCAAATGCTTTTAAGAAAATTAAGTTCTTGTTGGGATAGTTGAACTTTTTTGAGGCTTTCAGAACGTTATTTTCAGAACATTATTTTCAGAAAAAATAATGACAGAAGAAGATATTGATAGCTATTGTAGAGCATTTAAAGATGTTTGGTTCTGTTCCTGCCTATATGACTAGAACTTTCTCAACATTCATCACGGAAGAATATTTGAGGAACAATTTGAATATTTCTACACAATTTGACTCTAAGGGATAGAGCTTTGAGGAAAATTTTAAGGTACATTGGCAGAGCTCAAGAGGAAGAGTTTGACCCTGTCATAGCCTCAGCAGTGTTTTCTCATGAAAAATTCATTCTTTATTCCTAACACTTTGTCACTGAGAGAGAAAGTATTTAATGAAAAAGTATAAACTTCTCTACACATTCAGAAATTAGAATAAATATAAAGTGCAACAGAAATATATTATCCTATAAAAACTTTGCACTTGAAATAGCTTTGTTTTTCTGATGCTACCAGTATTCTAAAGTTATTTTTTTCTTAAATATAAAACTAATGCCAAACCATCTCCAAGAATAATTGCACTTTTCAGCCTGAAATACTCGCAGAAAAGGTTTTCTTCTATTGAAATACAGGGGATAGGCATATCAACCATATCTGCTAGCCTGGATTTTGAAGAATTTTTTTTAATATTTGAGATTGAATTTATTTTGAAGCTCTCCCTGGTAATTTTCAAAACTATTTTGTGTTTCACACAGGAAAGCCTCAAGCTGATCAAGCTGATTTTTCAGCTTGATGAGGAATTCCTACTGTCTTTTTGGATGGGAAGGGGATGATACATGGTTTAAACAATTGGATTAGACCTGCAGAAATGTTTCAGAGATTGATGTGCTCATAAGCAAGACCTTTTAAACTTTGTCAGGCAAATTCGTTACTCTTTATTTTTTCTAGTTTTAATCCAGCAAGGCTGGAACTTTAATTTGGTAACTATTTTGGTAATTTGCTTAAAGTATCACCTGTACTGTACTTGTGGAGAAGAATTTGCTTTCTGTTTGTGAGCACTGCCATAGAGATATGTGGCTACATAAGACCTCAGTATAGAACAACTCATACCAACCTACTTCAGTGCAAAATTGGATGAAACTTACCCATGGCAATAAAGAGGGTTAGAAATTCTAGAAGAAATACTTGTAGACCTTTCTAAAATTAGGTGCAAATAGGATGAGGGAACTTAGAGCCATAAAAAAGAAGAGAAAGGGAAAAAGCAATATTTTCTAACCTGATGAAAAAAATGTAAAATATTACTTATGCCAAGCATGCTGTTAGTACTGACTCATGTTGACAGCCATTGATAGATCAGAATTTGTAGATGCCTACAGGGTCAATTGTTGTTATATTAACATTTGTATGTCAGACTATAATTCTGTGTGACATTTGGTATTAAAGCTACAAATCCTGATCTAAGGAGCTTATAAACTAGCTTAAATCATTGGGAAGAAATAACATAAAGTGACAACAGTCCAATATTTTGTGTCTCTGCCATGAAAGTGGAAAGACTTTCTTTGCACTGCTTCTAATGACTGACAGAACTTGAGTATCTGGATACTAATTTTGGGTGGCTTCTTTCCCCCAGAAATGAGGAACACAAATATGACATAGAAAAGATTAAATTAAAAAGATGACCTTTTTATTTTCAAGTTGCCTCAATAACTGAAGCTTGAAAATTATTTTGAAATTATTTAATCAAGCAAATTATATTTCCATTGTACTTTCAGTAGTATATTGTCATAACATCTTACATTAAAAACTAGAAAATGCCTAAGAAGATTGCTGGTTCAGGAAGGTCCTTTGGGAATACCATCACTCACCCAACTGAATTGCTCCAGTGCCAGCCTGTCCTGCAACAGAGAGAGATCACAGCCTAGAGGGAGGTTTTCTGAGTGGGCAGCCCTCAGGGAGTGCTGAGACTGGCTGGGAGCTGCAGCTGCCAGAGAACAGGCTGTCCAGGGAAGTGGTTGAGTTACTGTCGACGTTTTACTTAAGGAGGACAATGGGACATGTGGGTGCGGCCCCTCCCTGTCTGGGGTTCCTCAGGAGGGACAGAGACCCTGCGGGGGCTGGAGCTGGTGGGGGCTGGGACACAGCCCGGTCCCGGCTCACCGGCTCGGCCTTCCGGAGCCCCGGCCTGGCCCTGCTGCTGATGCTGCTCTCGGCTTTCGGAGCGGGACGCGTGGGTGGCTGTGACCGGGGGAGAGGAGCTCGCTCATCGCTGCAGTTCCAGCCCAGGCTGTTTTTCTNATTCGGAGGGAAGGGAGGTTCACATTTCTCATTCCAAGGGAGACTCCCGCCTTTCTTGGTAAATACCTGTCCAAACCGGGACAGTTACCATCACTGGAAGTGCTTATCAGCCTCAGTGTTTCAGTAATTTGATGGTAATCTGTCCTGAAGAGCATCCATGACTTAACAAAAACCCCCCAACATATTAGGTGAAACCTTCTAGCAGCTACTTGGCTGTGATCATAGTTATTAAAATTTGGGGTATTTCTCTGAGGAGGAGGAGGACGTGAAAATCATCACTATCTTAGAAGTAAATTAATAATCAAATAAGCAAATACTGCATCTGTAGTGTGCAGTCTCCTCATCTTGATCATTTTGTAGGTAGATGGGATAAGCATTTTCTAAAGTAATGTTTGTAAATCTTTCTTGTTTTATACATTGTTTTCCCAAGTTATGACCAGTCTAAACTTACTGTATGATGCCCTTGACATCAGAAGAGGGAACTGTATCCAATGAAAAAAACTGTTTTCATCAGTTCCTTCAATCTATTTTATTTCAGGAAGGTTCTCTTTAGAGTATCCCAGTTGTGGTCTCCTATCAGAGGGTAAGGAAAAGTATCACGATTTCTTCTACCAAGACTGTCTGTGCTGACCAAGTGGTAGTCTGTTGTCAAGATAGGCAATCCTGTTTGGAATGTTCTAGAAGTCTCATTATGGGAAGAATTTCCCATGCTTAGCCTGAAAATGCTATCAAACTGATCTGGAACATAATGTTTGAGGCTTCTGAAGAGAAAGGATGAGTTGTGGCATGTCCTTGACAAGAAAACCCCACCATCCTTCCCTGGTGTATTGCATGATGCTGAGAAGAAGCACGAAGTTATGTACCTCTCCCTACGAGCTACTGACACTACATTTCTCATTTAACTAGCAAAATTGCCAGTGGCTGCCTTCCTGCAGGATGCCCCCTGTAAAAGATGTGTTGGATAGATGCTAGTGTAAGGAACATGCTTTGGAAGTTTCTTTAATATGTTACTTGGATTTCAGTAGAGATTTATGCTTTAAGCAAATATGTCACAGGCGGTGGTGGGTGCAGCACGGTCTTGAAAGAAAAACATAGAGGAAAAACCTCTAGTATACTGATAAGGCTAAAAGATGTTTCCCTAAGTAGAAACTGTTTGGATATTGAGAAAATCATGTCCTGTTGAGTTGCCAGAAATCCTGCTTTCTTGGCAATAGCTTTACATTCATTGAAAATTAATGTAGATGCTAATGCTCCGTAGCTTTAAATGAAATGTAGATAAAATATGCAAACAACAGAAATATGATGTTCTATGCCTTTTTGTAGCTTTATACATTTAGAATCCAGTACTGCTTGTGTCAGAAACCAGCAAAAATTAAAAGAACTGAGACACATGGGTGTCACTTGAATTAAGTTTTCTGCTTAGAAAGCTTGGAAAGGAAATGATTTTGAGAGGATTTAATTAGAATTAGAACAAGTGTGGGGAAAATACCCTACACGTGTGGATATATAAGAAGTATGGAAAGTGAATGCTTGTTTCAGTTTGTTCTCATTGTCCATTATAATATATCCAGGGTGTTTAATTAAAAAAAGGTAATTAAAATAGTTACACAGCAGTTTTATTTTTTTATATGGATCTGGTTACTGATTTGGGAAGGTGAAAGAAGAAAGCAAAGATGAGGGAAGGCTCAGATTAAAAAACAATGTAGTACATGAGGGAATGAGCAGTTTCTCCTCAGTACTTTCAATTCAGGGAGGTGTGTCAGAATCTGAATAGGTGTTTGAACACATTTCTTTCTCTGAAGAAAGGAACTTCCTCTGCTTTTCTCCATTTGCATGAATGAACTCTGACACACACATTTCAATTGTATAAATAACTGTAAGTATCAAAGCACTGAAAAAACCTGTACTTTTGCTTCTGTCCTGTTTCTTAAAGAAAAGCAGGGAGGTAACAGAGTGTGTTATGAACAGTAGGGTTAAGTAGCAACTTCATGTTTTGGCTGCTTTACATTTTATAAGCGAATCCAATGCACTCCTGAGTGCTCATCCCTAGCTACCCAAAGAGAAGAATGGAAAGCACAATTAAAGGGAATAACATTCCCTTTGATCATGAAAAACTCAGGCATTTGGACAGCATTCTGACCATCATTACTTCTTCCAGCCGCTCTGGTTATCAAGTTGGAAATGGATCATTGCTTCATTTTGCATCATTTCACAATTCATAATGATAAATGTTTTTTAATGGTCAAAGATGTCAGCCTATAATAATAAAGTGAAAATATAATGAATTGTTCAGTGAGCTTCTAGGCTAGGACTCCTAAGGCAAAGGGAAAACAGAAACACTATTAAACAAGATGTCCCTTCATTCTCTGCATGAAATGAAACTGCCTGCACGCCCTTTCCATTTTACCTTGATTGCCAATTGATTTCCAGAATTTATTTCTATATAATCTCTGATTTTCTGAGCAGGGTTAGTTCTGAATTAAACCACCAGATCTAGGCATGTCTGAATTTCAGCTTCTGGGCAGCATGATTGAACTCTGAATAGCCTAGGCTGTTTCCCAAACCTGTATGAAAGACTGGTTGTTCACTCTGTGGCATGCTTCAGCCTTAGCATACTAATATGCCTACTAAGGAAACGATTTCCATTGTGATTTTTAGGTGGCTACCTTCTGCAGAGTAGCAAGCTTAGCTCAGTATCCAGAGTCACTAAGCAAGGTCCTGATACAAAAGCACTCTTACACAAAAGTGAGCTAATTGTGAGACTGGTTAGAACTAAAAATTCCCAGCATTTTACACCAGTCCTGGAAGTCACAATGAATTCCTTGATCAGTTGGAATTCCAAATACTTTTACTTAATGTCTTCCTCTTTTCCCAACACAGTAATTAGATTTCTCTGGCTCTACTAAATTCCTGACTGCCACTTAATTTCTGGAACTGAATTTTTAAACAGAGCAAAGTAAAGGATCCTAACTGCTGCTGTGCTGATCAGTTCAAGATTGAATCCTTGGTTTATGACTCCTGTATTTTAATTTCCTATAGGCAGATTAAAATATTAGTTCTAGAATTACTCTTACAGTGTTCCTATCTTTCTTTGGGCCCTTTAATCTAAAGAATACTTAGTTCTAGAGAACTAGAAAAAGCTACAGGATTTTTCTCCCAAGACTAAATTTTCCTTTGGTCAGTAACTTTAAGTTGTAGTGGTTACTGAATAAGTGTCACTTCTACATCTCTTATTCAAAGTGGATTGATAAACCAAAAAATGTCAATAAATGTGTGATATTTCATACTTCTCTAGCCTTTTCCTGTTAGAATCATGACCTACTAATGGCAGCAGCTTCCAGGAGAATAATACCATCCTACTGTTCTCTAACTATTGCAATTATGTTTCAGAGCTCCCATTAATCATAAAGTCAGAATCAATATGTGCTGGACGATCTGTACTATTTGAATACAGGAAACTTTTAAAAATAGTAGCTGTTTCATTTCTTGCCTTCAAAAAAGTTACTTTTGTAGCTCATGAAGAAAGAGTAAAAGAACAGAATATCAAAGGGTGGAGCAAATAGAATATATTTACCACTTCTTTTCTTGTTTTTAAACCTCTCTGAATAGCTCTTATAGGAAAAAGACAATGTCCTAGAATGAGATACTAAATGGAGTAAATAAGGAGGCAGGTAAAATTCTGAAGAATACATAGTAGTGACCTCACGAACTCCTGAGAGCAGATCGCTGGCTTAACAGGCTGTTATTTGATTTGTTACTGTTACTTTTATCTTTCTAAAAAGTCACCAGATTTTGATTACTCTCTGCTCCTGTGAAATCAGTGGGAGCTACAGATATTTAGCATCTAGAAAAGTGTCTGTAGTTCCTTAGTATTTGAAACTCTGTGTTGAAAATGAAATTTCCTTATGTTGGGCATTTGATAATAAAAATGTACTAGTTACTATAGCAAAAGTATCTTAAGTCTTCAGAGATAAATGACCTACAGAGCTGAAATCACAAAATTGTTCGTTTAGACTAGTTTTTGATTTTCCCTTTGAAATAATGGATAAATGAACAGATGGCAAACAATCCAAACCCTGTTCATGAAGTACTGTTATTTCAGATCAAGACTGCAGTTCATTAGCACAGAAGAAATAATCTGTTCTTTCTCTAATGGGACATCTTAGTATTAGACTTGATCAGAAAGATTCATTAAACAGGAAAAGTAGCAAAAGGAATATCTGTTGATCCTGACTGTTGATATGAAGAGTATTGCCTAATGGATATAGTAAAGAATTTGCATTCTGTTCTTGAATTTGCCACTGAGTTACTTTGGACCAGTGACTTGATCACTCATTCTTGATTTCTCCATCTGTGAAACGTGAAATTCTTCTCCAGGGTAGCATAAAATCTGAATGAATACTTTTAAAGTACTGTTAGTTTCTTTGGCACAAACCTCTTGCCCACTGGTATGTGTTATGTGCTATCTACCAATCTGAGACAGAGCAGGAGCCTTATGACCAAATTCAACAGAGGACAAAGACAATGATATCAGGCAACACTAAATCTTTCAAAACACGTTTTCCTTTAGGTGAAAAGGGAAAGGAGTGATGTGAAAAGAGCAATGACTCTGCATGGATAGAGGCAAGATATCAACTACTTATTTCAAATCTGATTGTAGGTTTGTGTTCTGCTCATGCAGTCCTAATTCTGTGAAAAACAAAATGTCACAGGAAAGAGTAGACGGCAAAAAATAGACCTTTTAAGTGGACAACTCAGTTCTCATAGATGTTAAAATAATCACAGGATAGCTATGAATCATGTACAATAACTGCATTATGAGATGGAGAAAGTGACAGAGGCAGGATGGGAGAGAAGGAGGGATATTTTTCAGCTGATATTTAGAAAAGATTTTGTAATCTGTTACTGGATGTTAAATTTGGAAGGAAAGAAAAGAAAAGATTTTTACTACTTCCTTTGCAATGACTTTTTTTTTCCTTTGGTGTGATGAATAGAGGCTCCATGAAAACTCTATTGTAGCTGGGAGGATGATTTTTTTTTTTTTTTAAGCAAATGTACTTCCATTACAAACTTGAACAGAGGTTAAATTGAGGGGATGCTTCAGCAAAGATTTTCCATCCTTTAACTTTGATTATTCATATTCCCAGGAAGAGAACTAGGAATTAATTTTTCATTGGTGCCAAGAAGCACAAGAAAAAGGTCCTTAGTCTTTCGTGTTCAGCTGAACTTATTTGCAATCACTGCAGTACTCATTTCCAAAGCTACTGTCCTTTAGCAAGTTAAGTATTACTTCAGAGATGAAATGCAGAGTTATTACAAGTAGGAGATTTTGGTGAAACAGAGAACCAAGTGAATGATGAATGTTGTGTAGGACACAATACTGGTGGATATAAGTGGATCCTGAGTATAGAAATATCATGAGTTTACAAATTGAGTTTTAAGAGCCTCCTTGACTAACAAGCAGAATTTATTGGCAGAAAAAAACTCCAACAATATTTTATGGCATGCTATTACCTGATCTGATGTTGTTTTGGGGTGGCTGCAACTTCCTCTCAGCACCTGTTGCAACTCTCATTGTTTTAAAGGGAACTTTTGAAGTGGCCACTACCTTTTACCTTATCTGACCTGCTGGAGTTAGACTTTTAAGATCTGCTTCTCCAAAGCTTTCCAAATAAGCTATTTTTTTGGCAGATTTGGGTTTTGACAATTTATGCCTAATCCTAGATTTGACAATGTATTTTTTCTATTAATGATACTTTGTGTTTGTGGATGCTTGTGTAATTCTCTCACATATCCCAATGTCTCACACAGAAATTGTTTGGGGACTTCCAGAAATACATTTTTTTTAATCTCACTTTATATTTGTGTTTTGAGAGTTAGTAGGCCTACTAGCAGTATAGAGATTTACATCTTTTTCTCACTAGTGTACCGAAAAGCTGTTAGAATCAGCTTTGAAGTCGCACTAATTTTAAACAAATAATTAAAGTTCATTTCCTAACAAATTGATTTGGGCTGAACAGCCCCATAAATGCTTTAAATTCACTGAACAAAGTGAAGACACAATGAGTTTAGTAATCAAGCTTTTGTCATTCATCAACGAGCTAATCTGAGTCATCATTTTTTGCTCAGTATTAATTGCTCTCATTCATCCTTTGTTCTGCCTTTATTGTTTTTCTATTTCACTTCTTGTAAACCATTCTCATCAAGAGAAATAGTTGGGATTTTGAATGTTGAAAATGTGCCTTGGAGGAGCCCACGAGCAATGCCATAGCAGATCTTACAGTGCTGTCCTTGCTTGGGAGCGTGCTCTCCAGAGGCATCGATCAGGGCTGCTCAGCCTTAGCTTGAAGCAGGTGAATAACATGCAACCTGTGGAGCACAAAGGACTGGCTTGTTCAGTCTGCAGAGAAGCTTCAGGGAAGCTTTTCTTACCATGCTTTTCTGTTTCTTTGAGGTGCAAAAGAATATATGTGTATTCTATACTTCTATGCTTCTCCCACATGAATAGTAATTCTTTCCCTAAAGAAAGACGGGGGCATACTCACGCTTTTTTACTCTGATAAGAAAAATGCTTTCACTGCTGTTACTTGTTGCATGCACATAATTTAAAAAAACCTTCCACCTCAAAATGCTAATGAGTGCTATGGTTTTTTGTGACTTGGATCATTTATTGGCACTAGGAAAATTATACCATCAGATAAATCTGTGGTGTGTGTCTGTATGCTTATTGCTATTGTCATACAGTAAGTAGAAGTAGTAGCCATTTAGATATTTTCTGTCCCATTTTCCCTGCTGATTTATTTACCAAAATTGCCATTATTGACTCACCTCTACTCAGAGTGGCAGGACTGTTCAGGGTAGTATCTGCCTTGTTTAAATGATCTAATGAACCTGGACTAGATCTATTGCTAGTGCAAGAGTGATTTGGAGGGAGGAAGGCTGCAAGTGTAACTGCTCATTATTAATCGTCTACCCAGAGGTAGATTAATAATCTGTCATCCATACCATTTTCATATAAGGTTTTGCCATATTCTTAATATTTTGTATCTGACTCTTTACTTCTATTGATTTTGTATTAATTTTCTTTTGAAATGTTAAGTTATTGAACGTTGCAATATGTAGGAATCGTGTGTTTGTATGTAATATTTGTAGTACTGTAAGTAATCTTTGATAACACATTTTAACATAATCATAATTTTTTTAGCTGTGTATTCCTGCTCCTTTGTTGTACATGGGTGGAGCAAAGGTGTTTACTTCCTCACAAGTCTCTCAGAAGTGACACAAATTTGATGTCAAAAGCTGTTGGCATTTTAGGCAAAAGTCAAGTAATAACACTTTGAGTGGCTATAATATGGTTGAAGTTAGCAGAGTCAAAATTAGCCTGTTAGGGAATCTGGAGAAATGTAGGTAGACTTGTATCTTCCAGATGATGTAGGCTTTATTATGGTTGTTCACTGTCCCTCATCATGGGAATTGCTGTGCAATTAAGTGTGAAATATTGGTGGGTTTTAATCCTTTATTTTCCTGTGAAAAGAACTGAGGGAACACTTTGTACAGCACTAGGCTGCATTGTGTTAAAAGAAGTCTCATTTCTCTGATGCATTGAACCAGTAGAGAAGGTTATGACTGTACTCAAGAATTCTATTCCATTTTTGATCACTCTTTCCAGGAACTGGAAACAACTAATGAGACAAGTATTATTCTTTCTTCTTGGTTAGGAACAAACAAAGAGCAACTCTTGAGGTGAGAGGATTGGGGTGTAGGGAATAAATACTGTGGCATATGTGTGAAATAAGTTTTTTGAGACTCAGTCCAACATCATGATTGGAAGATTTCCTTTTTATTTGTGGCAATGGGTTTTCTTGCCCTGTAACATTCCGTGTCAAATCATAGGATCCTTGCTGTGACTACATTATGAGTAACTGTTCTACTGGAAATGTAGTTTTGGGCAAGAAGTGCAGTTTATCATTAAGATTTGATGAGAAAGCTGCAGCAGTCCTCTACATACTTTTGTCAATAGATCATGAATTTGACATCAATTTCAGGTTTAGAACTATAATTTTTAAGCACTTGTTGTAGCTGTTTAAGTGATAAAAACCATAAAATTATTCATATTATGACTTTTTTTCTGAAAGAAAAATGCCTTGTTTGGGGAGGGGGGAAGACCCTGCATGTAGATGTGTGGGTTTTGTCCATTGAGAAATGAGCAGACTTGCTTTTAACATCTTAGTTATCACAGAAAAATAATTCTGGCACTTAGCCTTAATATTTCCCAAGCCCAAAAGGTCATTGAAATTATATCCAGGAAGAATACAATGCTGCTTTTTTAAAATGTCTTGAACTGTAACTCTTCAGTGAAACCGAACATCTTCCTCTTTACCTGCTTCAATCCAGTGATGCCAAAGTGATAGCAAGCACCTTGTTGTGGACATCCCCACTAACCTATTATTTTATACACTCTATTAATGCTATTTCTTCTGGTTTGATGTATCTCAAGCAAGGATGAGTACGCTGCTGGATCCTCCACCCCGTGAATCCACGTTTATAGCTTTTGGATTTTTTTTGTTTCTTGTCAGAATACACCACCTTTTGCATATGTGCATGTGCGCAGTACATGTACTCTCCTGGTTATACTTGACAGATGTGTGTATGTTCTCGCTTTAGGAAGGTTTTTGAGTTCATTTCATAAAGGAGAAGGTTCATTCAGATCATTAAATCCTACACAGTTCTAGTTAATAAACCAAAATCTGCCTGCACAGTGTTGAATCTTTTCTGTGACTCAGGCAACTTCACCTTCCCCCAGCTTGTTGAGTCACTCAGCAGATTGCTTTTTAATATCAAATTTATTTGGATAGCCTTGATTGCAGACAGTATAGGTTGGGTATGGGATATAGATGGTACATTCCTGTAGAATGCCTTATGTCGGAAGTGATGTCAAAATACTGGATTTCTAGAATGTAGGTTAAGTTACTTAATAATTAGATAATTATTTGTGCAAATAGTCAAGAAAAACCTTACTGGTGCTCAGCTTTGGGGACTTCAGAGCATGTGGTTATGTGAGGAAATATTGTTCGTAGGAGAAAGCTTGTATCTTTTCTGTACTCACTTTTGCAGTGTGCAATTTTTTCTGTATATCAGACAATGTCTGATATAAAACAAGCTTCTTTGTACGCCTTCTTTTAGTTTTTCTTCCTCTTTGCTTGGGTATTATATTGTTATGCAAAGTCATGAATCCTGAGACATTCTAGAAAAATGATTTAATGTACTGATCAATTAATTTGAGGTTTCTTTTTGATAGACCCGTTTGGAGGTCTGTGTCACCAATTTCAAAGGCTCCCCTTTCACCTCTTTAGTCATTAATAGTGTTACAAGCTTTGTCTGGTGTTCTGTCTCCAATTGTAAGCAACATTGAGGAAAAGATAGGTCTTTGAGTATTAAATTTTTGAATAATGATAATCACTGTACAGTTTTTCTGACCCTTGTTTAATTTTCTACTGACGCTTCAGCAGAGTTTGAACTGATTTAACTCATGTATTATGGCCTGCAGTTATGCTTATAGAAACAGTATTTAAGCTACAAAATATGAACTGAATTTAGTTTTGCTCCAGTTTTCCATGGATTTTCTCTAAATGAGAAGGAAATTTTAAAAAATAGAGATATTTTCTGGTGTGTTTGCTCCTTTTTCTGCTGCTGCAGTTTCTTTTCATCTGGCCTCTCTTTTCACATTTTGTTAATGTGATATAGAGCAGTAAATAAAGAAGAAACATACAAAGGAAAATTAAAATAGGCAAAAGTGTTATGTTTTTCCAATGAGAAACAGTCAATGGAGTTTTGGGATAAATGTCTGTTTTTAATGATACAAAGCATTGGCTTAAAATGCTCAGTATCACAGATTTTGGCTTTCTAATAGCACTGCTATATTCTTCTCAGAAGAGGTCTGGGTTCCCACAAACCCTGATTCTTTTAACACCTTTTCAAAGATGCAGCACAGTAAGACATCTTTTAACCTCACAAGTTGTAGAAATAAAAAGAAATGGACATGTTGGGTTTATTACATTTTACTGAGAGATCTGGTAAATAACATATGCAAGCAAGCCCCTGTCTATGTGCCTTGCTCTTTGAACAGCTTTTTATTGTTCTGCCTTCTCACCTGTTATAAGTATAGCAGCACAAAGTTGTCAGCCTGTAAGCATTTTTTCACTTTGACACAAAATGTGCTACAGAATCAGTAGCTGGCATCATAGCAGGCTGGGATTGAGCTGTTGCTGAAATATGGCTACTTTGCCAACTGAGACTCAATAAAGGGGGAGGTCTGTTCTGTGGATAACATTATAAAAATGAAAGATTATATATAAATGTCTGGTTTCTTTTCTAAGTGAATCAGAACAATTTGAAGTTTCATGAATGATAAGAAACTTCAAATAAATAGAAACGTACTAAAAGGTGGGTTGAGACCACCAGTATAAGATTTACAATGTTTCTTTACTAGATTCTTTTCTTATCCCATGTGTGATCTGGACCTGCCCGTGTTCATCCTGTATCATTTGCTTCTAATTGCTTTCCCTTGTGAAGTTATTCTTGCCAAAGTAGCCACAGAAAATGCATCACTATTAAAGTCTCCCCATTTTTTTTCCTAAGATGATCAGTGAATCTACCATTTTCCCTTCACCATTTACTGAAAACATACTAAAAAATGCCCCTTTTCAGACAGTTCAACAATCGGTTCCTGGGTTTTTGGTGGAAATTCCCTTGCTAATTATACAGATGTCTGGAGAAGGCTGCAGGTCCCTGTGCTGGGTCTTTAAGGCAGTGGCCCACAGCTCTACCATCTGTTGTACAGGTGCATGGTATAACCTAAGGCTATGGGGAAAACAAAAAAAAGCACTCAGAAGTCAGAGTAGCATTGACAAATTAATGTGTTGGCCAATTGTGAGATTTTAGAGATCTACATTTTAATCCTGGCTTTTGTTTTGATGCTTACTGAATGAGTTTAATTCTTATTTTTGCATTTCTTCCCACATATATGGAAAGGGTGCTTTTTGTTATGTTTGTTTTTTCTCCCCTTCATATGCAATAAATGCTGCTCTGAAGAACAGAAGGATTCTCAGTATGTGTTTGAATTCATACATGTGTGCATTCCTGCATCTGCACATTTGGGTAGATATATGTTGGTATATGGGGTTTTTAAAAAAAATTTCCCTGAGCCGTTCATGCATTCTGATTAACAGACTTCATGTATGACTGTAAGAAAATGCTGCTGTAAAGACAGTCATATCTTGATAAGAAAAGTGGAACATGCGTCTGTGTTCCTCTGCTCAAGTCTGTGACTAGTGCAAGGCTTTTCTCTTGTTTTTCTATAGTTAATACAATTGAATCAGTATTGAATAACATTAACAAAAATGAAACTAAATATTGAAACTAAAATTTGAAACATCAAATAAAAAATTATTTTTTTCAAGTTCCTGAGAAGAATATATCCTGATGCCTGGCATTTACTTCAAGCTTTTATCATATATTTCTGCATCAATCATATTGGTTTAAAATTTAAAACCATTTTTGGTGTTTATGAGGATTAGAATTATGTTAACAGAACATAAGTAAACTCAGAAGGGATGTGTGTATATGAGCACTATTTGATCCAGAGGTCTGATGTGCTTTGCAGTAAACCAAAGTGACCCATTTAAAATGCTGATTCTGGAACTTTTGGCTGGGGCAAAACGTTTATAACTGAAGTTTGGTTTTGAGATTTGAGTGGACATCTTTTTGTCTATATTCCTCCATCAGAACAAAAGTTTGCCTTTGTTTTCAGAGCAATTTCTTCCCTTTTGCCCCTCCTTTTTGCAGCTAGAGAAGCAGTAAAGAAGATTCAATGAAACTGCCAATTTTTGAGTGTTTCTGCAATCTGTGAGGGAAAATTTTGTTTTGCTTTAGTTTCTTGTGCTGGAATGGTTAGTTCTTTTTGTGTGTGGCTGGAAGGAGAGAGTAGAATAAGGAAAGATAGGTTCCAGCATATCTTTAAAATCCTTATTCTTTCTTCCTTCATTTCCTATTCTCTACTGTTTCTTGAGATTCAGAAAAAAATTGTTTCCTAACAGGCTTGTTGATTTATTTCAGCTGGAAGCAATTTCAAGTCAAATCCCAAAGTCCTCACTCGTCTCTTTCGTTTGTACGCTGTGGCTTTTTGCAGTGCAGTTTATTTCCCAAAATATTTTTCCTGTGTGATGGAAGTTTTCTTCTTAAGGAATTCTTACACTTACTTTAAATTGCACAGAAAACTGATAATATATTGTTCTTGCTTACAGTGATGATGTTTCCCATATGGGAGTAGATGGTGACTTATAAGAAAAGTTTTGCTCTTTAACTTCAGTTTTTACAGTTTTTAAAGGATGTAAATTAGGTCTTGGCTCCTGTAGGAACTCTTCTAGATTGTGTATGAGCAGTAGTTGCCACATAAAAGGAAAATCTAAGTGTTTGAATTCCATATATAAATTTAGAATTCAGTGAATATTTTTTCTAGTTTTTGACTTTGAAAGTTTTCCTTTCACTTGTTGTTGTGATAGTAGACTTTGCCTGCCTGCTGTATTTTACTTGAGTTGCTAAATTTCAGATTTCCAGCTGAGTAGATCAAGTGAATATTTGGATATTTGTGTGGTTCTTGGAAAATATTGTTTGGGATGGCAGCTGGGTATATCTAGCCCATGATTTCTCATGTGTGCAATTCTTCTGTGCATGCACATATTGCTAAAATCAAATTAATGAATTCTCACTTACCAAGAAATAGGAGACTTAGGGTGAAATTTTCAAAGGTGATAGATGAATCCAGAAAGGACTTGCAATATTGTACTGTGTCAGGTGATTTTTATTTCTTTTATTTTTTTTCTTTTCATATCATGACCAAACTGAATCTTATCCTTATTACCTATCCAGGCAGGTCCCCAGGCCACTATTCATATTCCATCTTGAATATAATTTCACAATTGACTTGTTTTTGTGCTGATGTTGAGTCTCTTTGAACACAAAATATTTGGGTTTAAGCATTTTCTTTTTGCCTTGAGAATTTTAATATATGATTAATAGTCTTGCTTTGTAATGTTAATTTTGTTTAATTGAGTTTTCATCTGCTAATGAGAAATTATTTTGTCTCTCACTGCTTTTCCTTTGTTTCTTGGATAACAGTTTTCCTGCTGACTTTATAGCGTGAATAAAAAAGTTCTCTCACTTTGGCTACACTTTAACAGGAGATTAGAACAGAAGTCCTTGGTATCAGATTTTTCATAATTTCTTCTTAACTAGGTCATGGTTTTATAACAGGCAGAGGCATCTGCAAAACTTTCTCCTTCCAATCATTGCTCATTTAAAGCACCTCTGATTCCCTGATGAGGTCTTCAGCCGTGAAATAGTAACTACAGCGAGTGCTTTCTGTCTTTTGGCATTTTACTGTCTCTTACATCTGGCTCAAGTACTGAGACTGAGATTGTGCTTGCTTTCTCTCCTTTAGGTTAATCTTTTTACTTTTAAACACTTTATCCATAAGTCTGAAAAAGATCTTCTCTACCTTTTTCCCGCTGGGTTGGAGCTTTCGTTTCATCTGTTTCATTTGATTTTTCCTCTGTCATTTTTCCCTTGAGCAGCAAGTTGCTCCATCCATAAAAAGAAATCTTAAGTCTTGCTTTAGAACAAGTTTTCAAATGTTTATGGATTGAAAATAGTGGAGAAAAAATCAGAAATTCTAGAAATATTTTTCACCCCTCTAAAACAAGTTCAGAAGAAGTTGTGATAAATTTAGGAAAAAGAATTTGGAACGTTAGAACTGTGAGAATTTTCTGAATTTGCATGTTGCACACAAATAATTATGAGTTTATAGAAAGAGTATTCTTAGAAATAATATCTTTTTGAGAACAGATTCATGAAAACCTGTATGTAGAACAAAGAGAAATTTGATGTACTGTATTGCAGTTTTTTGTTGTCTATCTCACTGATAATACACAAAGAAGAGTTTTTACCTTTTCTTTAAGAACTTCTTTGCAGACAGCTGAATGGAAGAAAGATGTTAGCATGGTAGCTCATAAGAGTGAGAGGAGAAGCCCACACCATTTCTAACATTTGCTTTTGTTTTATTACTGATTTTTTTTTCTGGAAAGGAAAAAACCAAGATAGTTCTTTGGTTTAGAAAAAAGTTAAATATTATAAATACTTGCTAAATCTTGCATGATTGTTAGGATTGAAAACTGTTCTGAGAGCTTTAGAAGCCTCTCTTTTAGGAAGTCTTTTGTTTCAGTTTCAAATAAAGTTTAATTACAAAGGAAAGCTTGACTTCTCCCATGAGTATTTTCTTGTAATAATCTTTCTAATGTAGTGGTCCTCTTACAAATAAGAAATGTTCTTCGTTTCTGAATATGTGGATATTTATTGAAATGTGTACACTCCCACTAGGCTGTTAAAAATATCTGTCCAGGGATGAAAATTGATATATTTATGAGGTCTGGCATCTGTTAGAACTGAATATTTACATTTTTTGTTCCCTTGATAGCCCTCAAGAGATAACAGAGAAGACAGCTTTTCCCTTTTTGTGTACATCTGTAATTGATTAGGCTGTTACAAACACACTGTTAGTAGTTATAGTTTTGTTGTCTTCAGAATTCTTGCATCCATTAAAAATGCAATGAATGGGAGTTTAGTAGTTAACCTTCATATTCTTGCTTCAATGTTTCTTGCACCTGGTAGCACATACACCAACTCTATTCCACACTGTATAATCTGTGTTCCTCTGAAAAGGCAGAAGAGCTTCCATGTGCATACTGTAAACTTTAGGAAATTGGAATTAGCACTGTTTTCAGAAGCACTTGGGTACATCAGTTACCCTCATGGTGAAATCTTGTATTAGTTCATCACTAGAAGCTGTTCAGGCAGTAGCTGTTCATCTTGTGCTCAGTAGCCTTTAGTCCCTATTTTTGGCCATGTTGCCAAGCTCTGTGTACTATTCCCAGCCTTGGATCGATAATGCTAAAAAAGATGGAATCTGGAAGGTTTAACAAAGCAGTCAATACTTCAGTGCATCCCTAATCACCTGTGCTCTGGGAAATAAGATACAGATAAAAAAATTGAATGGTAAATCTGTTGGTCATCACTTAATGCTTAGCTTCAGCCTTCAGAGGGATCTGATCTCTGTACACCAGGTAAATGCTAAGGTACTTCAGGGTGGGTACCATGGCACTCTTCATTGAGTGAGACAACTCCAGTCAGAATATGGACAAGATTGCAATATACTTCTGTGGTGTTATTGTGTATTTTGCTTTTTTTGTCTGACCTGGAAGATCAATGAGACGGTAATCACCACAGATGTTCAAGGTTTTAGGAGAAACTGGTTATGATTTTCAGAAGGTCCTTTTTTATTTTCATTTTTTTAAATAGAAATTAACTTTCTTTTTTCTCAATTTTCCCAGTCTTACTCTCTAAGGTAAGCTCATGCTGTTCCCCTGAAAACATGTAAATGGTTGTAATTATGAAAAAGTAAAAGTACATTTTTATTTTTGGATCTGAGACAGAAATTTGTTTTTTGAATGACTATTCTGTAGTCCTGTCAAGTTATACTTTTTATAAGATTATAAATAAGAGTCTGTGTTTTTAGGCCAGTTGCCAGGGGTGCTTCAAAAATGTCTAACGCTTCATCAGTTTCTTGACAATGAAGTGTTTGTTCAAAGGAATCTGCTAAACTATGTTCTCAGTGTAATTTACCTATTAAAAAGTATGTGCTAATTCTCACATTGGTGTGTGCAAATGGCTGCTTAAGGGTGCACCGATGACCTCCTGTATCCAGTTCAACACTGTCTGAAGAACGGTGTATTTTGGTCTGCCTAGCAGGTTATACTGCTAACTTGAGGATTTTCTGTGGACATTTGCTTTAAGGGTGCTACACATACCAAGTGAAAAGTCATTGTGGATTATTAAGTGGATGTGTGAATACACAATTAAGGTTTTCTTCAGGGGGAAAATACTTTGCAAGATACTAAAAAATGAAAAAAACAAAAACAAAGTTGAAGCCGTTGTACTTTTCCTTTGAGTGGTTAAGATGAATGATCTTTGACACTTATAATAAATCATGGAATTGCTGAAGGTTGTACAAAATGATTTGAAATCTTGATTGGAATTTCAGTAGAAGATTAGAAATTGTGTATACACAGGTGGCGAAATAAAACCTTGTTATAATTCCCTGTTTCCGAAATGTATTGAGTTTACCTTGCTTTTCTGGAACAAGGTCTCCTCACTTTAGTAACTTGGTCATAATGAAAAAGTAATATACTAATCTAGTACTCTTGGTGAAACAATTTTGTCTTTTTAACGCCATGGTCTGTATGGTAATGGTTTTATCTGGGTAAAGACAGAAATTGAGCGTGTCTCTGAAGTCCAGGAAACAAACAAACAAAAAAAAAAAGCCACCACCCTGCAATTTTCTATTTGTGCAATTTCCAATTAAAAGAGTAATTTAATCTGTTTAATATTTGGTGAAGAATTACCTTGTACTTTTTTAAAATTCCAACCTCTCCCACACATAGAATACCATTACTTGCTGATCCAGGTGTATAAATGTGATCTCAGTTCCCAGAGAGTAGGATTCTCATTTTAAAGTAATATTCTGTATTGAGCCTTTTAATAAAATGTCCAATTATAAGATGGTAAACCCTTTTGAAAAAGGGCCTTGCCTACCGAGAACTAAACCTCAGATGTTTTCAGATCTCCCTAGTGACTGCTTAAGAGCATAAAACAAATGGACAAATTGATTTAAGTTCAGATGTGGTTGTGTGTGTAGACTAGGGAATGAGAGGCTGTAGAGCAGCACTGTGGGAAGGGCCCTGGAGGTCCTGGTCCATGGGAGGTTGAATCTGAGTCAGCAGTGCTCTGGCAGCCAGGAGGGCCAACCCTGTCCTGGGGGCATCAGGCACAGCATCGACAGCAGGGCAAGGGAGGGGATTGTCCTGCTCTGCTCTGAGCTGGGGCAGCCTCACCTCGAGTGCTGGGGGCAGGTTGGGAGACACAATGTAAGAGAGACATTAAGGGATTGGAGAAGGGTCATGAGGGTGGGGAAGTGCCTTGAGGGGAAGCTGTATGAGGAGTGGCTGAGAGCACTTGGTCTGTTCAGCCTGGAGAAATTTGAGTTTGCAGTCATTGCAGCCTCATTGCAGTCTGCAACTTCATTGTGAGAGGAAGAAAAGGGGCAGGCACTGATCTCTTCTCTGTGGTGACAGTGACAGGACCCAAGGGAATGGCCTGAAGGTGTGCCAGGGGAGGTTTAGGCTGGGTATCAGGAAAAGGTGTTTTATCCAGAGGGTGTTTGGGCACTGGGACAGGCTCCCCAGGGCAGTGGTCACAGCACCAGCCTGACAGAGTTCAAGAACTGTTTGGACACTGCTCTCAGGCCTGTGGTGTGACTCTTGGGGTGTCCTGTGCAGGGCCAGGGGTTGGGCTCGATGATCCTAATGAGTCTCTTCCAACTCAGGGTATTCTATGATTCCATGAAACTTTGTGTATGTGGTGGGGGTTTAAATCATTTGGTATGAAGGCAAATATAATTTATTTTTATAATTGTTTACTATGTAAAATGTGGCCCTGACCAAACTTTTAAATAATAACATTTCACAGAATCACAGTATAGTTTTGGAGAAGGGAAATTGTGTAACTGAATGTATATTTTACATATAATCAGGACTGGAATAAAGAACACGATTTTAGTGCACGTAGGGGACAGGTAGTAATGTGTTTATAAAACCTTGTGTACCTTTCATGTTTGTCAAAATTTCATGTTGAATTAGTGCCAGTAGCTTAAAAATATCTAAATATTATTAGATTTTTAAAGTTAGCTGTATTGTAACTCTGTTTTGTAGTTAGTCCTTCTCTTCCTTTTCTTCTATAAAGTATTTGCCAAATTTTTCTTTTTGCCTCATTGTTGAGAAACTTTTCAAAGGATGGTTTTTATAATCATGAAGATGGTTTATTACATATTTAGTCCTATCTTAAATGTGAAGGTAAGCAAATGAAATACAGAAATAAGGTAGTATTAAATACAGTACCGAGGTAGAGTTCATAAAATCTTAAATTGGAGGAGAAATTACTAGGAAGAATATGAGAAGAAAATGAAAATTTTGTGTGCAGTCACAGAGATTGGCGGAAGGGACAAGGAATAATGATAATGAGGGTTGAGGAACGAAGGGATTAGGTTTGAAATACCTGGTTAGGGGAGTCCTGTATGAGGCAGAAATTGAGTAAAAGGACAGATTTATTTGTGGGGGTTCCATCTAGCAGGTATAAACACAGCTATTTGAAAGGCTCCTTGCCTTAAGCAAGGAAAGAAAAAAGCAAGCCCTAAGCAGGCTATGCTCTTCAAATACCATAAGGATCAAATCTAAATGGACAGTGAGACAATCAATCTCAGCACATGGCTTCTTCAGTACTTATCAATCTAGTAGCAGTTGAGATCTGTAATTCCAGAGAACTGAGTCCACCTATCTTTGAATTGTAATCCCATGCTCTTTTTTAGACTACCAGCTGTTTCTGTTAGCCTTTGATGCTGCCAATTTAGGCCATGTCACATTTTCTGTATGCATTTAGAAAGGCCCACTGAACTCTAAATTACAACATTGCCTTTCAGAAAAATAAGCCATCTCTCCAGTTATTTTTCAATAATTCTAAATTTGGCTGGTGCATTCCTTGGGAACTCATTATCATACTGAATTCTTTCTGTAAAAGGAAGTAAGAAAATCAATTATCTCTGCTAAGATAACAGAAAGACTCTTAAGCTTGGATGAAGTCTTAATACTTTGAAGGTGAGCTTTGACTTGCATATAAAAACAACAGAGATCTTTAAATCCGTGTACAAAAGGAGAGATTCCTCAGCTGGTATTGTGATTAAGTTAGTGGTAGATATAGGGTAGAGTAGTGTTTGCTTATATGGTTTCTAAGCAAAATATAATACTTGTGGGAAATTAGATCTTATTCAAAGCCTGTTGAAATCAGTGAAAGAAACCTCATTCAGTTGATAAATGGGTAAGTTCATATTTTTGTAGGTCTGATATAATACTTCACTGCTGTAGCATAAATCTGCTGATAGATCACAGAGCACTTGACAAATTTTAATTAAAAGAGTTCAAACATATTCTTGGCAAATGTTTTCAGAAATAAACCCATTAAGCAGAATACCTAGCTGGAAAGAAATGTATGGAATATGAACCTTGTGTCTGATGTTTTTGAATTAGGTTGAGGCCTTATTTGTAATTAACATTATTTGCTCATATCTGCTGGCAGAGCGTTCTACTGCACTTGGAATTTTCCTGGTTTATTTTTGTTAGATTACTACTAGTACACCAGAATCACAGAATTTATCTGTGCATTGGCCAATTCAGTTGAATTCTGCTGTCATTCAGACTCTCATTCCCATTCTCCCCAAATTTTGCATATTTTTACTTTCAAGTAATTTCAGAAATGAATATTTGTTTAAGAGTTTATGCTCCAGTTGAGTTGAAATCTCCTAAATTGCATTTGTCAACTGTGGTATTGCAGAAGTCTTAACTATGTGCTACTTGGACAGGGCAGAACTGATTTCTGCTCAGGGTTGTGTCTAATCTAAAGAGCAGATCAACAGCACTGAGTGTGAAACATGATATTATGTTGAAGTAAAACTATTTGATTTGATGGCAGTACCAGTTTCAGTACAGTGACAGCAGACTGAAATTAACACGAATTAGTGATGCAGGAAGGCCTGAAGCTAACGGGGTCTAAGGAAAGGGAGATGGTAACATAATGTACATTATCTCTTTCCAGAAGCTCAGTGCTATGCTAACCCTGCACTATCCACTCTTTTCTCAGACAAGAGGAGCTTGTGTGTTGCTTTGATAAACTATGAGAAAGAAACTGTTCAGTTGTTTAATGTTCTAAATCCAAACGCCTTGAACCACATATGCCAAGTTCTCAGTGATTAGTAATTCACTGGCATGCATCAGTGTATCCATATTGGTTTTTATCAAATACTTGGCTCAAGATGTAGGTTTTTTTGTATTAGATAAGTTTGAGTTCCTTGTAAGCTTAACCCTTCATTCTTACCCGACAAATGAACTGAGGCCTAAATAGCTACATTTTACCTTTTTTTTTCTAATGAAAATTTAAAACTTCCTTTTTGCTTTACTACCAATGGATAGCTCAGGCAAGCAGGCAAAACATTAATTAGGGAGGGTTACAGCAGTGTTGCATTTTGCATTCTGTGGTACTTTCCTGATACAGTTAGCTCTTACCTTGAAAATTGCAGCAATAATTTTCAGTAATTCATCACACCTTGCACACACCACTTCTATGTGCTGTTAAGTGCATTACACTCCTCAGTGTGCTTGCTTGTTTTAAAGGGATCTAAATTCCAGAGCCAACAGATGCTAAATATTTCCATCTTCAGAACAACATTTATAACTGTTGCTTCCTTTTCAGGAGTTTTGGATGTATTTTCTCCTGAATGATTAGTTCTTTTTATTATTCTGATATTAGAGGGAGGAAGATGCAATGCCAAGTCTGGTGCAGAACAACGATGACATCTTTGGTTTTATCAAAACATTTAACTTGATTACAGTCAGCCATAATCAATTATATGCAATTTCCAGTATGTGCCCTTTAAACAATATAATGGCTAGGATCAAGCTGGATATTATAAATTAAATGAGAGCTGCGGTCTGAGGTTTGCTAACAGTGATTATTTTGGAAAAGGGAATAGCAAAGAATGTTCTTACTGGCAGAGCCCAATATAAAAGCAAATAGTGTAATTTTGCTAGTCAGCTTTATTTTATGTTTTTCTGAGAGTAAGCTATTCAAATCAAGTGGATTTGTTTAATGACATCAAGCTAAGAAATTTATGAAAAGCACTATCAAATACAGTACTGAAGACTCACACTGTGGTTGAACATTAGGAAGACATGTAACCTTCTTTTTGAAGACATGACTGGAATTTGATATGAATCTTACACTAGACTTTATGATGATGCTCTGTAGAAAGGTCAATGTCGTCATCTTTCTCAGTGACTGAGTAGTTTCCAGCCACATTAGGTTTCCAAGAAGATGGAGTGGGTAGGCAGTTGAAATTAAATTTACAACACACCTGAGGAAAGCTAGAGGAATTATTTCTCCCTTCCTTCTTCTCTAAGCGCCAATGTTTCTGTTGTGTAATTGCACGAGGGAGATACTGTAGCTACAGAATGCACCTTATTAGCTCAGAGCCAACAGTCAGACAAGACAAGCTGCGTGGTACAACAGAAACCAGGCAAGTCTTTCCTAAATTCTGTATTCTCCTGTTCTGGGGCTGGGAGGCTTTTCTGCAATTGCCTAAAAAGAAAGTAAAAGCTAGTTATGGGAGAATCATAACAAATGCCCTCTGAGCCAGAAGAGCAATGGTCAGTCTGGCCTTAGGATTCTGTCTCTGAAAGGGGTCATGAGAGCCCTGGGGCGAGGCAGAGCATCCCCAAACCTGGATGCTTTCAGTGGCCTCTTCTCCTGTACTTTACCCTTCATTTAGAATTTGGGGTGCTGGAGAGCTACTTTTCCTGTTCCTACGTATATCAGTGCCTAGTAGGTCTTCCCAAAGCTAGAATTATATCACAACTATGGCATCAACATACTTTTTGAATAAACAAATAAATTCTTTTCTTTTAGGTGATCAGTACTTAAAATAGGTGTGGTATGTTTAATCATTTGATTCTGTGGTGCTGAGTATGACTTTTGGTTAAAGAATAGAAGATAAATAATTTTGTAGAAATATCTTTCGTATTCCCTCTCTTTTCAATGTTATTTTTTTCATTAGCAGAAATCAGATATTTAATATAATATAAATTTTTTCTCCTTATTTCAGATACTTTTTTGGTTTGTCCTTTTTAAGTCCCGATTTCATTCATTCTGTTCTAGTTTTTGTGTTGGAATTTATTTCACACAGTTTTCTCATCATAAGTGAAAATGGCTTCACTTTGAGACCCGAGGAGTATTATGTCACCACCTCTAGATAATGGATATGAGCTTTGACTCATATTTTTTTATTTCCCTTAAATTTAATGCCTTCTTAAGGGACTGATATTCTGTATTTTTGAAGCAGCAGCTTGTTGCACTAACTCATTTCCAGATGTTCCTGGATCAGGATGTTACTGGTTATAGCTTCTTTCATTGTATAGTAATAATGTTGAATTTGTATTTTCATAAGTAGTAATAGTAAAAAAATCAGATTATATTCTCCAGTGTTGATTCCTAAGTGATTTTCAGAAGCCTCTTCTGCCTCTGGCACTGTGTATTAAGACCATTATCCTACCATACAGTGTAATAATGACAGAACACATGCTGTGTAATGTAAACGTACAATCCAGTTCTAGGCAGATCTTATTAGACTGTCAATCTCTCTGAGTAACAGCAGTGGAATTAAAAAACAAACCCCAACAAACCAACAACATAAACATCCACCCCCCCCAGCAACAAAACCCCCAACAAAACCCACAAACTCACAAAAAACCAAAATAGCCTTCTCTCCCTCCCACCCCATCCATCCTGACAGCAGTAAAAACTGTGTTAATATCTACCAAGAGATTTTACATTGATCAAGGTTTTTCTTCCTTTAACAGGTTCATTTTTATTTAATCTTGTTTCCTTTTCATCGCCAGGGAAGGCCAATTCAATCTAGACTACCTGTAATCTAGTGAATAATGTGACATTATGTTATTTTTCCTTCGAGGGGAAACAGGCCATTTTAAGGAGTATAGGAGAATCTCTGGAATACAGATGTTAGGAATGAAACATGCTATAATAATTCTTTGCATCTGACTTTATAAAAAGAAGTGAACCTACCTTTCATGTGGTCTGTTTTGTTTATAAAACTAGGAGTGCAATCAAAGACTCACTGACTAAATACTTCTCAGACTTTAATAATTTCTTCTTCTATGGATGTTTGGTGTGTTAGGGAAGCATTGCCATAGCAGCCATGCAGATAATTAAGTTCCCTGTAGAAAGCTATTCCAGGCTGTGAGGAAGTACAGCATTTTTGAGCCCTAACTTGAACCTCATCTGTAATTTCAAAGCTTCCACAGCTTTCACTGACACAAACTTATGGTGAGAAAACAGAGTGCCCTGGGGGGTTTGGGGCAGGGAGGTGAGGAGGGACTTCTTGCAACATTAAAATGAATTTCTCAGCATTACAATGAATTTCTCTTTCCTTTGACGTTCAGGTTCCCTTTACTTTAAAACTCACTTATAGACATGGTGACAGAAAATTATTTCCCGGTGGTTCTGTGTTATATTGTGCTTCGAATTAAGCGAACAGTTGTGGAAACTGAAGATCTGTTTCTGAGCTCATCTCTATTCTGTATCACAACACTGAGATTTCTCAGTTTTCTCTCAGCTTTGCCCTGCAGGCAGAAGAAATCTGGGGCATCAGAAACGGACATTCTGCCTGCTTTCATGCCTCTTCAGGTGACAGACAGGCTCTACCTAGGGTGCTGCTTGTTATGACTGCCCCTTGAGATTCTTATTAGCCGTCTATCTGATGAAGCAGTAGATGGAGACAAGAATTTCAGTCTCTTCTTGCTACAAGACAGTGATGTGACCCTCTGGTTACAGCAGCAACATGCTTTGTTACTTTATTTTGCACACAATCTTATGGATTTTTTTTTGTCTTGCCTAAAATATCACCCAGCTCATGAAGGAAGGGAGAAAAAACCCTCTTTGTTCAAATTTCTTTTTATGCAGCTTGTTTGTTCATAATTTTGATTGTTTGTTCATGATTTTGATTGTTTGATCATAATTTGCTACATCAATTGCATCTGGTACTTTCTTTGGACGTGAAGAGAAAAAGAAAAAAATAAACAAGAAATAAGGAATAAAACTTCACTCATAATAATGAGTTTTTCTTACACTCTGTTTTGGTTTTTTTTTCTCTGCACAGGGAATGACTTGTGGATTTTGTAATCTTGAGTGTTTGATAGGTACCTTGCCTTACAGAAACAAATAAATGCATTGTCTTGGTTTAATATGTACCCATCAGCTGAGACACAAGGGAATGTGTTGGATATGTAAATAGTTGCATAGGAATTTTGTACTGTTCCTTAAATAGCCATTATGTGTACACCAGTGTCTTAGAAGAAATTTTTTTGCTGCAATTTATATATGAATAATAATATGAATAATCTGAAGGTCACATCATCATTTATAGGAAATCCTCCATCTGCTGTGTGAATTGTATCTTAAATGCTTCCATTGAGTTCTCTGAGTGCTTTTCCTTCTCTCATAAAGGTGAATTCTCACCCCCCCAAGGATCACTGGCTAAAAATCCTGTTCCAAATACCTCGAGAATGCATACCCCCCAAGTGTTTGATGTGCTCTCTCTGTGGCTACTTGCTAGAGGAGAAAGTTTGGCTTTGCGCTCTTCCCCTCCGCGCTCTGGTTTCCAGAGTGTCTTTTCCCTGCGTGGCTCTGCTGTGGCAGGGTTACCTGCAGCTTCCCTGGCTGGCACATAAAAGGGAATGCCTGCTGCAAGGGCACTGCTCCAGGCTGAGCTCTCTAGTGGGACACGTGGCCAGCTCAGCAGCCTGAGGGACCAGCAACTGTAGGTGCTTTGTGCTGAATCCTTCGTCAGGAATTGAATTTATCAAAGATAAACACACTGGCAATGAAAAAAACAAATGAATGTTGCTAAGGGGATATTTGGTCCCAGCCAGTGGGATTAGTCAATAACTTTCGATTGCTTGCTTAGTAGCAGGGAGGAAACAGACCTTTAAAAATTAGGAAATCCTCTATTTGGCCCAGAGACAGGAGGAAGATCCAGTATTCTGCACTGAAATGGCCAACAGTGCTAGAGTGAGGGAAAAAAATGTTTATTATAAGTTGTTTACTGCCAAATGATTATTTAATGTTCTAAATATCCTGAAGAAATAGGCCAGGACTTAAAGCTCTGTGATAAAATATTTACAGTTGACGGGCCAGCCGAGGTGTATGGGGGGGTGGATGGAGTGTTGTATGTGACCTAGATATATCTGAAGCCTTGCTAGATGGCAGAATATGATCTGAGAGGGGTGATCCATGAAGATTTTTATCACATGTCAAAACCAGAGTGGTTGTGAAATGTCTCTCTTGCTGAGATCTTCACACCTGAAAAAACGCATCTCAAGCCTGTCCCAAATTATTTCCTACATCTAAATTAATTTAAATGCTCTCATGCTTCTGTTGCATTTTACCTGATGTTTTATAAACTGCAATAGTTTGTCATTTAGAGAATTGAGTTTTCTGTGTATTGTGCAAGGGAAGAGAGCAAAAGGAAGTGGAGAGCCTTTGAGACAATTGAGGCTTTAAAAAAATTACCTATTTTTCTCTCATCTTGGAAGATGTAACTTTTGGGTTTTCTAAAGCTAAAAGAGTTCTCTTTGGGCAAGATAATTGCCCAGTGGCTACTTTTGAACGGGATGTTAAAAGGTAAAAGGGTTATGATCTGTCATTTTTACCAAATATAGCTGTTTTATAATTTAAAAGAGCCCTACAGCTCCCTTGCTTATTTTTCAGCAACTCACTCATCTCCTGGTGCAGGTGAGGTTTCCAGCACATGGTTTTCTATGTGCTAATTGGTTGCAATCTTGTAAACCAATCACTTTGCACATCTGAAGAAATGGAAAGCTTTGCAGGGGCATGATAGGGATATGCAGCTGGGTGGTAGGAGAAGGAGGAGCTGCCCACAGTGACCTGTTGTTGATGGACTAGAAAGCTGTGGTTAAAAAAGCTGTGTTAATATTTTGGTTTGGCTTTTTCTGTTTCCTGTCTTATTTTTCAGTGATGCTGAGAAGTTTATAACTCCACTGAGAGACTTAATTGCTCCAGAACTGACTGATAACTGTGTTATAGCAGTAAATGAACGTTTTCTAGTATTGCAAACAATATTTTCAGAAGTCATAGGACTATAATCAGCTCTTATGAGTTTTCAGTCAATATTTTATTGAAAAAATTAAGAATGAAATGGTTTGCTATGCAAGTATCCTATTCTTACATTTCATACTTTATAAAAGACCTGATCTTATATTCTGTAGCTTAAATTTATACTAAAAACCCTGAAATATGGGGGGAAGGAAATAAAAATATAATGTTGAAATTAGATCAGTTTCCTTCCATTTTCTGATTGGCCTTTTGATTCACTATTAATAATGAATCTTTTGCTTGTGGGGTTCCCCCCCAAAAGAAGGTGGATTTCCCTTGTCCTTAAGAAATTCAGTATGTAGAAGAATTTTACCTTATCCTTCTGGATGGAAGTGACTTAGTTCATCTTATGGGGTACCTACAAGATCAGAATCTAGTTCCTAAGGGGGAAAAAGCACCAATTTTTTCTTCAATAATTTTGGGGTGAAATGAAAGATACCAGAACAGGCACCACATTTTTCCAAGTGAGGACTGTGTTGCTTTGGTGAAATTTGATAGACAGTGTCTACAATGCTTTCAGTTCCTTAAAGACTGAGTACAACCCCATTTGTGTCCTAACTCAGAGAAGTGTGGAAAATTAACTTAACCTGGGATCTGATTCCAACAACTTCACATGGCAGTAGTACACCAAGGTGATTGAAAAATTATAGCTATTCCTAGGCTATTTTACATTAACCAGGGATATTTAATTACCTTCTATTTTAATCCTAGCTTTTTAGGAATGTTTCAGTCACTTTTTGTGTTTGAGTTCTTCTATCAGAAGAGTAGCTTAAACTTACACTGGCCTTTGGCTTTGCAATTTACTTAAAACACAAAAAAAAAAAAAAAATTTTCTATTCATCCAGAAAGAGTTTTATTATTTTCCTCTTGAGTAAGAATATTAGGCATATATAATAATAAATTTTGTTTCATGCTTTGTGTTTCTTTATGATAAGTAAATGGGATTAAGAAACATCCCAGAAATACAGCTACAGTGTAATCATAGACTGCATACTGATCTTTCCAGCTGCTCTTAAACTGTAACACACCAAATGATCCTTGAGGGTCCCTTCCAATTCAGAATATTCTGAGATTCCATGAAACATTGGTGATATATACTTCCAGACTGTTGATTAGTTTTGGTCTCTTATGTTTGTAACCAATAAATGGATGGAGTTTAAATGAATTGAATTGTGGTGAATGTGTCATCTAGACATTAATTCAACATTAATTCAACATCTAGACACTATAATTACAAACTAAAATGAAAATTTTAGCCTCTTGGTTTATAAAAACTCTGCTCATATTTGTGCTTCTATGGGTCTACATCTTTTGCTAAAGATGTAGATACTGTAATGTCACTGTTTGACTTCTGCATAATTTAGAGAAAAAATTCAAGGGTATTTATGATGCAAAAACTGTCAGGAAAAACAAAGAAGCAAATCAAATGCTGCTCAGTCATTTCAGATAAAATTTCAGGCTTCAGTGAAAAGTAAATCTCCAGATTATCTTTTTCAACTTTTTATCTCTACCTAGTACTAAGTAAAGAGCAATGAGATTTTCAAACCTGCAGCAAAACTGATCCATATTACAGAAATCTACATGTCTGTCACATCTCCCAGATCTTCTGGGACTGGGTGGATTTAAGCCAGAAGACTGCATTGAAGGATCAGATGAAGGCTCAGGGGACAATAGGATTGTTGGGGATAATGTGAATAATGGGATTATGTGTCTCAGTACTCCGAAATTCATGCTAGGATACCCAAAATATGCAGTGTATCCCGGGCCAAGAACAGAGTCTGGATTTCAGCCAGATGCTGGATGTTCAAGGGACCAGGGGCTGGAACTCAGCCTGAAAGCTTGCCCCCAAAAGGGCACATAAGCAGATCTGTGAAAGTAGCACTTTTTGTCTTAAAGCATTTCTGGCATTTTTCTTTCTACTTCACTGGAAGAAGCTAGCTATAATATCCCTTACTCTCCCTCTGGTCTAACAGGAAAAGCTAAAGATAAACAAGGTTGAGAAATGGCTCAATTGTCTGTAATGAAAAAAATGTGCTCGGTGGACACTTTCATTTTACAGCTATTACCCTTAGGGCCCTCCTTATTCTCTCAACTCGCTTTTGCCAATGATTAAAGTCTTGACTGATCATTATTCTCTGAGGTACTTTTGTAGGATTTATGGCTTTGAAGTGGTTGTCACATATGCCACTAAAGTACTTCACTCCTTTTTTTTATCCCATCCCGACACCTCCTACAACCATATAGGGTTTGGCTTTAATGAAACTGGAATCTTAGCAGCTTTGCCAGAGAGAAGGGGTTTGAGAGCAATTTAGTACAGAGACAAACTTTTAAAAACAGAATCACAGTGTTTCAGATGACTATTTGTGGGTAAATTTTAATTTTGTGGAAGTATTTTCTGATTTTTTCCATTACTGTTCAAGTGATTAAATCTTGATCAAATATGGAATGGAAACTATATTTTTGTTTTCTGTGCACAGCAAAAGAAGGTAAAGAATTTTTAATAGGTTTACTTTAAAGAAAAAAAAAAAACACCTGAGTATTAAATTGTGCATGTATAGAGGTATTATAGGAACAGAAAAGATTATTAGAGGTGCTACACTAGGTCAGTGGAAGATACTTCATATGGTTAAACCAGAAAAACTCACATGTGAAGCCAATAAACTGAGTCACAGAGTGCATAGTGCTGAGGCAAATCCTGAGCGGGAGAACTTTGCAGGTCCTCATGAGCTGTGATTAAAACCATTATTTCAGAAACTTAGAACAATGAAGTCTAAACCCACCATTGAGTCAATATTCACTGTATGAACTGAGATGTGTAAAATGCTAGAAGTAGTGCAAACCTTCTGGTCTCTTCAACTGAGTAAGAAAAACTCAGGCAGTATTAAATAACTGATTTGGGAAAGGAGCTATAACGAAGAGAAATTTTAATGTACTCTAGATTCAAGCTTTCACATGAAATATGGTTGAAATAGTGTCTGTGTCTCCTCAGCAAGTGGAAAAGAAAAGATATGCAGGCTGCAGGACGAATAAAATCTACTGAGCTCAGGGCAGGAAGTGGCATTTTCAAACTCACTGTTGTCAGGGTACTCTGTATCTATCTGTGTGAGAGTTTAGCTAGATTTTAACTCCAAAGCTGCCTGACATTACCATTTGAGGGAAGAAAGGAAGCACAATGTTCTTGGTCTTACTTTGCACTTTACTCTTGTGATAGTCACTCCAGGAAGCAAATGGCAGTGTTTCATCTCAGTGTAGTTGTGATTCCTGTAGTGGTTGCTCAGTAGTTTCTCAGCTGAGTTGACAGAACCATTTTTTTATGGGCTCTGGTGTATGGTGTTGAATCATCTCAGTTAAATCAGAAAACTTCTTTCAGAGGCAATAAGGCTGGTGGTCCTTAAAGAACATAGTCTGCCACAGGTGAGCTTAAGTGGTGGTGGTGAGGTGATCTCTGTTGGCTTACCCTCAGGGGACACCAGCAAGCAGTGCTACCAGTTTGCTTTTACTGTGTACTTGGGAAATGGGGTAGCTTCTTAAAAGTAAGAACTAATTAATACTACTAATCTCAAAAATTAAAAAGAATACTTTGAGGATTTAATCATCATCATGTTCAAAACAAGAATGCCATGGCTACAGTTGCTTGTGATCTTAGAGAGGTGAAGTAGTAGAACAGGATAAGATTTTCCTACCCAGTGTCTATTTATCACAATTCTTTTACAAGCCACCAGAGTACATTTTGTACCAATCACAGGTCCTTAAGTTAGTCTCCAAGATTATCTAGTTGTTTGATCCCTCACTGAGAACTGGAAAAAAACTACAACTGTGAACTGGGGGAAAAAAAGAAGGATTTGTGTCCTGATCTGATACTAGAAAACCTTTTAAAAAGGTCTTGTTTTACTGACTGCTTAGGAATGACAGCTTTAGTTCTGGCAGTTTCAGGGAAAGGACAGGAGAGAGAATTACCTGTTTCCTTGTCAAGTGTCATACTCTAAATGCACTTGGTAGAGCCATTAAGAGCTGTAATGTCAATATAGCCTCTGTTGTCAAAGTTTCCATCTCAAATGCAGAGGTGAGCTGCTAAATACTCCAGCTCATCTAGGTGACAGGCTTTGCCTTTCTCCTGTAGCACATCCTCCTCTCCATTCTCTTTACCTTGTTCCTTCTATCAAATTGTCTCCCCAGCCTTCCATTTTTTTCCTTTTCTCTGGACGTGCTGTCTGCCATGGACTCCCCACTAAATGATGTAAGGCTCCAAGAGAGACTCTTTCAACTAACCTGCAGGCCAGCATCTCTGCCGTAGGCATGGAAGCACCATGGGGTGGCCAGCCAAGAGGCAGCCAGCCACTTGGACTGGGTGGCTGCCATCTGGCTCCCCTGTCAGCACCTATCTATTTGCTGGCCAAAATACACAGGCTCTGACTGCTTAGCTGTGCTCCCAGAAGGTGCGTGCTGCTTTTTCAATGCTCGTGGAAAGCTCCGTGTCTCGCACTGCCTGTCTGAATTGGATTGCATTTTGTCTGTGGTGCATGGCCTGTTGTTTTCATTTTGTTTGTTTGGGTTACGTTTAGGGGTTACTCTTCAGAATAAACTCTGTTTTGTCATTACTTTCTGAAGAATTTTCAGCACTTCAGTTTCTTTGTTGTTGCAAGTCAGACTTTGATGCAAGACACTATAGGTTGTCTTTGTCTTTTTTCCCCTCCCTTTCCCAATAAGTTTTTATAACCAACCACAAAACACTCATCAGTTCTTTAGAGGCTGTGGGAAGAGACAGCCTAGAAAATTCCACATTACAGCTTCTCCTGAGTCCAAAAGGATTGGATTCTTTGACCCAGGCAGTTTGTTGAAAGCTGTGGCACTGTACCCTGTTCTGCCACAAAGGACCTGTAAGTACTTTTGATTGCTCTTGTAATGTGCCTTTCCTTAGATACAGTGCCCGTGCTTAACATTTGTAATGTTCAATAGCAAAGGTCAAGGGCAGAAAAGCTGCAGTGAAGGTGGTGTGTGAATTTCAATCTCTGTAATTTTTGTGCCCTTGGAAAAAATATTTTTCTATTATTTGACTCACATTGAGCCCTGAAACATTCCTAAACATTTTTGTTCTTCCTCTGTAAGCAACCTAACTTGGCTTATTTTAAATATTAATAACCATAATGATAGATTTCCACTTGTTTTTTTTTTTAGATACTTAAGCATAACCACTTTACATAGGTTGGCAGAAGTTTGTTGCTCTCCTGAGGTGAAGAACCTGTGCACGTGAATAGAGTGAAAGTCAGCCATGTGTGTGAGGAGATACCAATGGCATCATTTACCATGTGGTCTGTGTTCTTTCCCTGTGCAAGCATTGTTGAAAGCAAGGTGTTATTAGTGTCATGATAGATACATCTCATCATAGCAGAAGTGCAGTGCTCTGTCTAACTGCTTTGTATTCTGTGACAAAAGATTCCTGCACCAGTAACCCTCAGTAACATGGTAGTTCCCAGAATTAATGCCTGGATTGTTAGATAATTCCCAAGGTAGAACAAAGCACAATCATTTTGTCCTACCTAGCTTGTCATTAGTATAGTAATGACTGTGTTTAGCAAAGAGGCTGTTCCTGTTAGAAACCTAACCACCTTTGTTATGATAAAAATCAGTCTATTCTTGCTTTGTATGTTTCTGAAGTACATTTAACCTCTGCATTAGTTTTGGAAAACTGATCAAGAAGTAATGACTAATTTTGGGCTTAAAAAAACCCAAACCAAACCAGACAACAAAACCCCTCAGTAGAAAGATCTTTGAGGGGACTTTAAAGAAAACAAAATATCCTGTTGTACAGAAACAATATTGTTTAGATAAGTAGTGAAATTCTGAAGGAAAGAAAAAAAAAAACATTAAGGATGGCCTAGCTTTGTGTCCCAATACACTCTTCTCTCACTGTCCCTGTAGAAATTTAATTCAAATGAGTTTGGTTTTTTTTTGGCACTGCCTTGCTGAATTCCTCAGTTTCCCTGAATTTAAAGGATGTAATTGAGCAAAGCAAACCCTTATACATATATGCCTGAAGTTTTCTAAGATTCTGTGGAAATGGTGTCTGTCAGCACCAGGATCTAGAGCTTAAGAGGTCTGGGATAGGGCCTGAAGTGCTTCAGCACATTCAAATCAGCATTTTGCAAGTCAGTTTGAGTTTTATAGAGAAGCAATATGTTGCAATGAGAAACAGAATCCTAATATGAATGAGAGGGCTACTCTGTTAAAATTGGATTTGAAGAGAGTTGTGCATTAGATGAAAAATAATTATACTTCTGTATTGCTGTTAATTTAATAATTTTGAATGGGTTTAATATGATAAAAAGTGAAGACAGCTGATAGCGAGATATTAGGAGAGAACATTTAGCAAGCCAGCTCTATAAACCTTGTCTACTTAACATTAAAATACCAACATTGGTTGATATATTTCTGAATTACAGCAGGAAAAACAGCTGCTGTAACTCCTGTGCTATAAACTGTGTTCTGCTGTCAAGACACCCTGTAGTCCCCTTGCTGCTGCTGACTTTCCTTTACAAGACAATGTGCTTAGTAACAGTTGGCTTCCTTCTGTGAAGGAAGAGGAAATAAATCTTTTGTCAGTGGACTGTAGCTTTTCCCTTTATGTATAAGTGACTTGTATTGGAAATGTTGTTTGTGGTTAGGGTTAGGGCTGAGAGAGTCTAAGAACCTACAGCTCCAGGAACTGAGGGGCTGGACAAGGCATGCCAGGGCCAGGCAAGGCCCCAGTATTGCTGCTCCTACATTTTATCTGATCTGGACCACTCTGGTGATGAAGTTAGGCTTAGGTAGTGGTGATGTTAGTGGTTAGGTTAATGGAGTTTCAATCCAGCTATGGCCCCCTGCCACAACCTCTTTTTAACCCTTGAGAACCTTTCCAGGTTACTTCAGCATCCTGATGTTCATTTTCATCATGTCTTTTGGAGGTAATTGTAAAATAGAAAGTTACCTTACCCACTCAGCCTCTGTTTAGTTCCTTCAGTATTTCTATCTAGATTGATTTTTAGAGCAGTATCAGATATTTTTGTATTCTTTTAACCATGGAATATATTTCCTCATAAAACAAAAAAAAAAAAATCACATTTCCTCATATCCAAAACTTAAAATAACTACAAACCCAGAAAATTAAATCAGAGAAAATGGGAGAGAAATTACTGTCATCACAGCAGTTATCTGCTAAATCACCTTAGCATTTGCTTGCAGTTGGAGTTGAACAGTTCTTGGTGACCATTACAGCATTCCCATTAATTGTTTCTGTTTATTCTCTAAAACTTTTGTTTGACAGCTGAATGATTTAGTTTCCTGACAGCTAATAATAAAAATTAGGAGAGAGAGGACTGGCACTGTGCTCAGGAAGCCTTGCAGAAGAGTTTTTGAATCTGCCACAGGGAATACAGACTCTGATGTTCTGACACTTAAGAGACCACAATGGTAGTGAGGGAAAAGGAAACCACAGGCACCCCTTTTAGGGACTGGGAGTCAGTTAATGGGACAACAAAGATGAAGACTGTGATGGTTCAGATATGAACACTCTGAAGATTGTGTGGTGGGGAATGAAAAAGGGAAGTGAGAAGTAAAGCAGAGGATGAACTGAGAAACTGATTTATCAGCTTGCATTTTTTGGGATAAAGGTTATTCCTGTTTTGGGAAAAAGGGCTATTAGTAGGATCAGCAGTAATGTGATGGCTAAGGATAAAAATAGGCTCTGGAGAGAGCGGAGAACAGGATATCTGAAGAAATACAGGGCTTAGGAAATTGGGGGCTTCCTCCATCATGAACAGAAGGCCAGAAAGTTACAATAGTGATTAGTTGCACAGGTGGGATACAAACACACATAGAACACAGGAAAGGAAAGCAGTGATTGTATGGACAGAGGAAGGGCCCTTTCATTGTTTCTTATGGGCCAGCATTGCTTATCCTGTATCACTCGAGAAGGGACCTTCTGTGGCTTTGGACATGGAAAAGGTCAGGACAGAGAGCTGAGGTGCTGGGATAGCAGGAAGCATGTCAAGAGACCACTGTGTGTTAAATGAACTTGGCTTTCAGAAATGCTGAATGTTTCATTTCTCTGAAAATGTTTGTCAACTATATAATTTTTGAGCATTTCTCAAAAGATAATGGGTATATTCTAAGTGATGCACAATTGGTGTGTTTCACCACTGCTTTGATGCAAAGATGCCATTTGTCCTACACTTGTGTGTGTTTGCTGTCTTATTTGTTGGACTAAAAGATTTTCAGTGATGTCCAGCCTTGGCAAAATTCAAGGAGGCCTCTGGAAATACAGGTCAGAACATCCATTTCCACTTTGAATGTCTGAGCAGGAGGATTGGCCAAGGAATAGAATTAAATCCACCTGTGTTTGTGAATTAGAATTTGAATGTCTGGTTGTAACACAGTTACACAGTTGTAAATTGCATAAATCTGTGGCCACATTAATGTAGTGATTTATATATTATTGCTACCATAAAAGTTTTATAGGGCTAGTGGTGGAGTAATGTTTTCTGCTTTTTGACAGCATTTGCAATCTGAAAGAGTGAGGAGACACAATCCAAGTGCACCAAGTATTTTAATCTTAATGCTTCACATGTTTTACATCTTGCAAAGTGGAAAAATAATTCAGTTCCCCATGGCAGATGCTTTAGGTTTGGAAGCCTACTTTTAAAAGAGTACACGTGGAAGGCTTTTTGAATGACTTTTTATTCATATGTTACCTGATGTCAGTGATGTGTGTGGTACTGGCAGTTACCCATCTCTGTTAGGATCAGGAACTTGGATAGCACATTCCTATTGATGTTTTAGTGACTTTTCTTTTAAACATCTGTGAAGTTTGGCTTATGAGGTTGACCATTCAAAGTTCCAGCCACACCTAATGAACCCTGCATTTGCACCCCCTGTTCAAAGCCAGGTTTTTAAGTGGTTATGCAGGTTGCATATCTCACACCATTTCATATTCAGACTCACATTTTTTACCTCCCTGTTTTTTATAAGTTTACAATATCTCATTTGGAGGTGGTATCACTCCCTTTTTGTAGTATGCAAATGACACTGAACTCTTCCCTGTGAGTCTGTGCATGGAGTAAAGGAGTATTTCATTTAAACATGAAAAAGAGGGCATACATGCAGTAAATGCAGGCTGGGGTGTGATAGATGAGAGCCTGTGATTCTTCAGGGAGTTAATGTAATTATTAGCAAAAACCTGCTAATCTACATGAGAAGAAAATTATTACAGGGAGAGGTTTTGGAGACTGCAAGGATGGCAGCTTCATCTGAACTGCCTCTGAAATCCTGTGGGAAATGAAATAGCCAGCAAGGATTTCAAGCTGGCTTATTTTCCAGCATTCCTAATCTGCTTACTTTGGGATAGGGTTTGATGCAATAATATACTTTCCTTCTGTATTGCAAGCTGCTCAGTTTGAGTCCTTACAATTTATATTTTGGCATGAGAAAATAGAAGAATGCTGTCTCAGCTGTCCCATCACAGTCACTTTGCCTATCCATGAAAAGAAATTGAGGTTAGAGAGGTCTGCTGAGAAGGTTTCACAATAAGATAGAGGCAAGGGCTATATTAATCATGAAAACAGCAACATGAGGGAAAAAAAAGGATAGAGTATAAACTTTTCCATATCCTTTCAGAATAACCTTAGCAACCCCAAATCTGGGCATTCTTTCAGTAGTCTGGAGTCTTAGTACAGTGGAGTTCACTGCCCTTTGAGAGGTCATTAACCCATTGTGACAGTGAAAGGCAACCAGAGGCAGAGGAATTAATATGAGAATGGATTTTAATAACATTCAAGTGCAGAATTCTGTGTTGAAGAAAAGGAAAGGAGGGATGTGCTGTCCTTTTTCAACTGATTTTGTATGAGGAACTACACAAATAGCAGCAGTTATTCCTTCAAGTGTATGTGTCCTGTAGGAGTAGACAAAGATAAGCACGGTTGAATAATGGAGAAATGCCCAGGAACACTTGTAACTGAGAACTGATTGAAAATCAGGAATCTTTCTCTCAATTCTACATTGTGTGGGTTTATGGCAAAACAAAGCAAAACAAAACAAAACAAAAAAAAAAAAAAAAAACAAAAAAAAAAAGGGGGTTT
>VZRX01003736.1:208800-237928 GCA_013398075.1 Notiomystis cincta
TGGTTTTAGAAATGGGAAAAGATCTCCCTCTCCCTCTCCCTCTCCCTCTCCCTGAGGTGTATAACAGAGAGCACCACTTCTTTAGGCCTCCTGGAAAACTAACTTGCAGCATAAGAGCTTTTTGGTGATTTGAGAAATGTTATGTTGAAGGCAAAATGATAAATGATTCCTTCTTTGCTGTGATGGAAACATATGAAATGGAGATCAGTATTGCATCACCAGATGCCTTTAAAAAAAAATCAGTAATTGAACAAAAAGTTAAAGGAACAAAACCCCATAACATTCAGAGGCAAACTAGGGAAATGACATCTAAATAAAAGTACCACTATGCAAGCAGTAACTATACATTATTTATAGACAGCCCAAAAATGTATAAAAATGATGTCCTGCAGTAGCCATGCTAATCGACAATTTTGAAAGGTTGCTTTGATCTGCATCTTTCATCCATATTCCTATTATTTTGATAGATAGTAATGTTAAAGGTGAATGTCTTAGTGAGATTTCATTTGCATTTGAAGCAGTCTTGCACTTTTGTCTCCTTTCAAGCATCCCAGCAATCTAATTTTTTAATTTTTTATTTTAATATTAAATTTATGTATGCAAAAGCTAATGGGATATTAAGCCATTTTAAGGCTCTGGAATGTGAATAGAGAAGATTTTCAGATGTTAATTGAAACTGGCAAATGTGATCGAATAGCAGAAGGCTATTGTTAAAATTAAAATAGGTTTAATTTAGAGAATATTTCTGATAAATTTGTGCGTAGTGATGTTCTCCAGAGAGTTGTACAGGCCTTTGGCTTGTGGAGAGGAAGCCACATGTAGAGATGTGACAGGATCTTCTGCTTCTGCTCTTGAGATGTTCCATGTTGTAACTCTGAGTCTGAGATTAGCTGGGAAATGAGCTTCCACTCTTCTTCCAAAGTGCAGAGTGAGGGGGCTCCTTCCCCCCATTGGACCTGGAGCCGTGTGCTCACTCACAGTAGTGACTGGGAACCCTCTCACATCTTTGGCTGGATGTTTGTGTGCTGCTCAGTCCTGGGAAGGAGGAGGGAACAACACTGCAGGATCAAACAGAAAATCCAGTGCTGATCCTTTCCTTTATTCCTTTATTCTTTCAGTGTAGGTTTTTTTTTTCTTTTTTATTTTTTCTGTTTACATTGGAACCACTGTGCTGTGGCTTCCACTACCTCTAGCACAGTCTGAGACAGGTGGCAGAGGCTCATTGCAATGCAAAAGGTTCAAACCTCACTACATGCAGTTTATAAGTAATTGTGTCAAACTCACTGAAAGTTATAGATCCATACCAAATTAGCATAAGATCGATTTTTAAAAAAAAAATTATTTATTTACTTTTTAAAGCTTGGGAAGCTCCAAAAGAGGCAGGAGCAAAGTTTACTGTTTATTTGCAGATTCACATTAAATTATGGGTCAGCGTGCAATTTCTGGTACAATTGTGTTCTCCATTTGCAAACTGGAAGCTTCATTTATGCACTGAAAAACACAACAATAAATTAGGTGGGTGACTGCACAGAAATATTAGAATGAAAAGATGGGTGAATCTGGGAGGTGCAGTGGGGAAATACATATTATAAAATAAATGTCTCCATTTTAATATTTCCACCTACTCTCCTTATGGTGATACCATGTGGTTCTTGTCCTTATTTTTTCTGCCTTCATACTTTCAAACTCTTGAGAGGAGGAGTATTTGGGAGGATGAAACTGTAAGAAAAACAATTTATCAGGCTGTAGTCCCTGCAACCACTTTGGGTAGAAGGTTAACTTTCAAATCTTTCTGCCCTTGAGCATCACATCTTTTTATTTATGTCCTACAAAACACAGCTAAGTTTTATATCCCTTCTTTATCCACTTAATCAGAAATGGTAGTAAAGTAGTAAAAACATGCAGGAATGGCTTTCAAGTTGTACACAAAGAGCAACTTTTCACCAGGACAATCTCTAATAGAAAAGAAGTAGTGGGTTCTGGAGTTACTGCCAACGGCTCTAATGGAGGCAGGTTTGACTCCTTTGCCAAAAGGAGACCTATTCCTTTCCTTTCATGAATGTGCAGTTTCGAGTACTTTATCTGCATCTTTGAGTTTTTCAACAAGGGAGTTTCCAAACAGTTTCCAGGATTTCCCGATGTTTCCACATATTTGCAAAATTTTGTGGGAAAGTTTCGGCAACCTTTTGTTTTCTCCTTGTACTGATGGTTAGTAAAAGACCATCGCTACTAAAACGGTGCAAATTCTGCCATCTGTCTTTTATACTGTTAACTGAAATATTTTGGCTGTAAAACTACAGCCTGGCTCACAGAATCCAATATAAAAATATCAGCAAGTGAAACAGAATGATATTGAGGAGAATGTTAGGAGGGAAAGAGAAATTTCTTAGGGAAGGGAGAAGGGAAAACCAAATGAACACAAATTAAAATGCCACATGAAGGAAAAGAGTCACAATTATGTATTCCCAGAACTAAGCAATTTTGAATGAGAATAGCAATCAGCTGAAGTAAATGGAGCAGGAGAGTAAATCTGCCCCAGCAGATAGAAATGCCTGTATTTTATTTGCCAGAGTTATTTTTCTATAGTAAAAAGGAAGCAGAAAAGGTGAATTACTGAAACCATACTGTAATGCATCCTTTTTTTTTTTTTTCCACCTCCAACATATTTTAACATGTTTTTCCTCTTCTTATCTTTTCTCTAGAGATAAATGGGTCATGATTTCTCATCTGTGACTCCTCTCCTTCCGCTTTTTTATTCAAAGAACCTCAACTAAACTGTCATTTTATGTTCAGGTTATCTCAGCAGAAACTTTGGGATATTGATAGTAGGGATTAAAAAAAAAAGGAAAACAAAAGAAAAGAACATTATGTAACATTAATGTGCATAATGATCATAGTGTAACATTAATCCACATGACAACTGTAGACTTCAAACCTGAGCATCAGACCTCTAAATTTCAACCATATGGATTTGGTTTGCAGTATAAATTGTAAGATTAAATAGCAACTCTATCTCAGTTTACCGTAGCACAAAGCAATTAAAACATATTAGTAGAAGACTTCAGAAAAGTCAATTTCAACGCATCTCCAAGAGTTAACAGTTGCTCAGTTTAACATTTTGAAAGGGGAAGAAACCTTCCTCCTCTCTGATATCTAATGTTTCATAGTCTGTTTTGAAAACCTTTCAGTTCTGTCAGATTTATGGCTTCCATAACTACTCTTTCTACTTGTGTTGTGATTGTTCCTCTCCCCTTCCATGAATTATACTTGTCCTGTTTCAGATGAAGTGCCTTTGAAACTGTGGGCCTAGGCTTAGAGATGCGCTTTGTAAGAATCTACAGATTAAGTTTTATATGGTGTTGGGTTGGTAATTGAAAGGGACAGCTAATGCCGTATAAGTACAAAGAAAAGGTGGAGGAAACCAGAGGAAAAGTGAACACATTTGCAGTTCCCTTAAACCAGCTGTGGATCTTAAGAAAAATAGCTTAATATTTTCATATTTAATGGAAACCTAAATAAGCTCTAGTTAACAAAATAGCTGTATTTAGGCAGAAAGTGCTCTTGACTCTCGAGAAACACAAACTGTTCATTGCTGGGTTTTAGGTATTAAACTATGGAAAGCTTTTGGTACAATTCCTTGTTCAGCTTAAGTTTTATGGAGCAGTGGAATCCGTTCTTAGTACTGTCAAGAAGTTTATATTCAGTATTCTTCCCCAGTGCCACAAATGATTGATGTCTTGAATAATATGATAGGAAAAGAATGGTTTGGGTTGGGAGGGCCTTTAAACATCATCAACACTCCTGCCATGGGCAGGAAATCTTCCACCAGAGCAGTTTGCTCGGGGCCCCATCCAAAGTGGCCTTGAACACTTGCAGGGATGAGGCATCCACAGCTTCTCTGGGCAACCTGTTCCAGTGCCTCACCATCCTCACAGTGAAGAATTCCTTCCTGTCATCTAAACTAAACCTCTTTGAGTTTAAAGCCATTCCTCCTTGTCCAATCACTACATGCCCTTGTAAAAAGACCCTCTCCAGCTCTCCTATGGGTCCCCTTTAGGTACTGCAAGGTGCTCTAAATTCTCATCCAAGTCTTCTCATCTCCAGGCCAAACAATCCCATTTCTTGGACTTTTCTTGTAGGAAAGGGGAGATGCTTCATTCACCCGTTCATCTTCAGGGCTCTCATTCCTTAATACATGTAATGAAAACATAAATTAAAAATGTGAATGTTGGTCAGTTCCTTCAGTGACTTTCTTCTATGCTCGTTATTGACACTAGTATTAGGAAGTCACACTCAGTCAAAATTGGTGAAATCACGAACTTTCCTTAAATATACTAATAACATAATCTTTTCTATTTGATTCTCTTGCATTAGGGTAAGACTATGTCCATTTTGTCAGCTAAGAAATGTGATCTTTCTAGCATGTACCACAAGACTATTTAGGTGGCATTACAAGGATTTTGTGGCATAGAAAAAATGTGAGAATCCTCTGACACTCTGCTAAGTAAAATACCTGGAACTGCCAGAACCTGCTGGGAAATTCACATGCAAAATGTAAATGATGCTAGAGAAATGAAGTTGGATTAGCCGACTTAAGGGGATTTATAATGAATGCTAACACCTTAGAGACTTTTTTCCACTAAAAATCATTGCAGCCATGCTTTCTTTTTGATGATGCCACTCATTTGAACATTTCAGTGTTCAGTAAAATATTTTTAGTAATATTGAAAAGTAGATTTTTCAGATAATATATCCAAATAAAATAAATGGTATGGGTATAGTAATGTTTCTTTGAAATGTTATTTTGATCTATATCATAATTTGAAGTGTTAATCTTCACAAGGTCTTGGCCAAAATCCACTCATGTTAATTACAGTTAACTGATCAAGTTTTACCTGGCAGTTTCCAATGAAGAGAATTGTTTTATTTCTTTCCTACAGAATTACTAGAGTCTCTTAACAGCTGTCATGTACAACCCAGGAGATTTATTAATCAGAAAGAAAATTAGTAAGTACTGAACTGGAAGATGTAATTCAAGGATTTAAATTTTAATTTTCAGATTATTTTGTAGATTAATATTATTAATAGGAAAAAATAAACCTTTCAGTAATACCTTCTTATGGTTTTCAGTCTATAAGGCAAAAAAAGGCTGTGTTTTTTTTCTAACTGCTCTAGACAGTGGGGTTAAATTAAACTGGTTTGGCAATCCAGTATATGGCTTACTTCAGTGAGACTACTTAGAAAATTATTTTTCTGCCCTTGTGGCTGGGTCTCAGTTGCCATGCAGTCCAATGCAGTTTCAGAAGATATATCACTAGAACAAGAATTTAACTTCTGAGATAAGGTCTGAGTTATATTTTGTGGTACAAACATTTTTCTTGTGACTTCTGCTGTTTGAGTCACTGATAGTATTTTCTCACTATTTTATTTGTTTTTAAATACTGATGGATAAACTGATGTGTAAGATGTGGGCAATTTATTCTGCGTGATTCCATAAGTATGATTTTATAGGATAGAAAAGCAAATTAAAACTATTTCATAGGAGAACTCTGCTGTTATTTCCAAGACTGCTAAAGATCTCCATCTTTAACCTGAAATACCAAATATCAATCATAGGGCATGACAGCTATTGAATAGCTGGCAAGAACCTGTGTTTTCTAAGAAACATTTTTCTTTGCTTTTAGTGAATCACAGTGGCTTTGTGAAGATGCTAGAAGCCTGAGGTTGCCTTACTGCTTTGTTTTAATTTTGATGATAATGCACTTTGTGTCATTCAGACTATTTAAGGGAAAATCTCTTTGTGGCAGCACCCATGATAGTCAGTGCATGAGGGGGTTGATTTCCGGCCTTGCTTTAAATACAACTTGGCAGCATTTAAAAAAAAATCAACAAAACTTTGAGGTTTGTTGGTTGGTTTGGGTTATTGTTTTGATTTGGTTTTTTTGGGAGGGGAGGGGAGAGTGTATTGGTTTTTTTGTTTTGTTTTTGTTTTGTTTTTGGTTGTTTGTTTGGGTTTTGTGCTAGCAAATATTTATAGATATGATGGAAAACATGACTTGGTAAATGCTCAAGATCTCTGTTGGTAGCTTTGGAGGAACAGGTGAGCCACTTCATCCTCCTAAACAGGTCTTAACTGCTACATAGTAAAGGAGGCAGTACTACTAGCTTTTAAATTTTTTTTTTTTTTTTTGACTCACATTAATCAGGGGTTTCTTCAGATGCCAAGTTCTAAATTTCTACAGTTGCATGAGACTCACAGCAGGAAGTTGAAATAGAAGCTAGATTGTAATTCTCTTGATGGCAGATGTGAGCTTGAGAGGTGAAAGAAAGTAAGCCATTTAAAAAACAATCTCCTAATTATTTAAACAATTTGTGATTATTTTAGAATTTGACTGATGAACTATGAACTTGTTGAGGTGACGGCAGAGTGCAGGTTCTTCTTTTCCTGTCCTAGGTGGGTGATGATTTCTTCCCGAGGCCACTATCTGCCCAGTTACTGTTTATATGAACCTTTGGTCTAACTCAGAAAACACATTGCCAGATGTATTTAAGGTATCTATTTCTCCTTAAGTAAACAAACAAATATAATACAGTCCTTCTCTTTTACAACTCTCTGCTCCAGCTGCATTATGACCTTCTCAGTGCTTCCAATGCAGCAAGTGTACAAGAGCTTATTATTTCATAACCTTCCGAGTATCGAGTTTTGGATTGTTTTTTAATTAACATTTTAATTGCTCATCAAAGTAATTGAAAACTGTGTTGGAAAAACTGTTCATTTACTAATCCCTTTGGTACCAGTTAACACTAAGCTTTTCTCAAGGTCAAATGCACGCTTGTGGTGGTGGTGGTAACTTTCTTTGCTGACATGATGCCAAAGACTTGGTGGGTAGAGATGTTTGTACCATGCCTTGCAATCTGTCTCTGCCTGTGGTGGGGGAACAGAGAGGTATTATTCTGTGCATAGCTGCTTGGGCAACATTTACTCTGAGGAGATGTATTGCGTTACCGCTCCTCAAAGGCAGCCTTCGCTGGCTGTAAGCGTGCGGGATGAGCCTTAAGTGATTAATGCCGCTAGGGAAAGTTTCATTTATGGCAGTACTCTTGGACTGTGCGTGCACTCAGGGATGCTCATCCCATTGCTGAAATATGATCACTGGAATCTAAGCTAAGGCTCAGTTCCTGGAACTGTCTAGGCAAGACATTGAACAGGCAAGGATTCAAATAGGCTGGGTCATATGAGCTGGAAGCTGTACTAAAAGGCTATGAAATAATTGTTTAGATATCGTTTAAACAAGCTCTATGAGTCTTCAGTAATTCTTACAGGAAGCAATGAAATTACCTCACTGATCAGTCTGTCTTACCTTATTTTGAATGTGCTTTTGGAAAATCCTGGTTGTTGTCTTCTGGCCTCAAGTTTTCTGTTTTATCTTGCAATGAACTTACCCTTCTTCAGCTAGAGATCCCTGCTGGGAGGACTCAGCAGACTGTCAACAGGGGGCTCAGAAAGAATATTGAAATGTGAGATTTATCTATTTTCCTTTTAAATCTACAGGTTCAAATAATTGATGTGAGGTACTGGGAATTATTTTGCCTTCCCACTTGCGCAAAGGCAACATTGATTATTGTTGTATGGTCTAAAATTTGGTGTGTGAAAAATTAAAATCCTTTTAATGTCTTTTTTCCACATAATTTCTCAAATATCCCTTTTGTTCGTTCTTTTTGAAGAGGATTTGGGCATCAGAGTCTTCATGAACTGCATTATGTGTCTTTATACCAGGCAATACAATTTACAAGTCTTCTCAATGTTTTTTAGTTTTTACTAAAAGTGTTTTGTTTTGAAATGTCAGTACCCTCCTTGTCTGATGAATTAAAATGTAGTGAATTAAAGCAAAAGCTTTTTGTTTCAGAAATAGATTCCTGTCCTAATTTGTTTTTATTTTTACAGTATTTGTGTTTTGTTTCATAGCAGAGTTGCATAATTATATCAGAAATCACATGTGAACAGATTCCAGAGCTTGACAAACTTGGGTTGCTTTTGTCCAATCCGGACACTCTGTGTGAATTTAAGATGGATTATTTGTTCTTTAACCTGTAGGGCTGTTACTGTATGAAAAATTGCTTAGATAAATTCACTACTTGAAGGTATTATCCATTCTGTGCCAATTTATTCTGATTTTTCAGAGCAAGTAACTCGTCATAGTGCTTGGTAAAGTTAGCATATTTTATTTTAAGTCCTTATAAGCCCACATTAATATTTGGTTTTGCATCCATGTTAAGAGATCGGCCTCAATAATTTCAATCAATCAGTTTCCAAAGCAAACATATATTGGAAAGAAGAAAAAAAAAAACATAAATCATTGGAGTGACTTTGATGAACCTTCAAAGTTCTCCTGTGTATAATGGTCACAGAACATCTGAAATCTTAGAAAAGGCCCATTTTACTTTGTGGTTATTGGCAAATTAGGATAAATTGCTAGCTGAGCTTGCAGTTGATGTGTAATTGGCTCATCGTCACTGGAAAGGCTTAAGATGGGGAAGTACACTGGTTATTGCCTTGGAAATTATAAATAGGCAGTCTCTGCTATGTTTGAAATGAAAATAAAACAGCTAGAGACTGACCCATTGAAACACTTCATACGTTTCATTGCTAGCAGGAGATCCTCAGTGAGGCAGATCAAATGTAATTATTGAGAGAACATAAAGAAAACATCTTTGTTTGCCCTGTTGTAATGAGGACAGCTCAGCAGGATTGGTCCTGAGTGTGCTGGCTTCTGACTGGGGTACAGGCTTGTACACTGCAGAGTTAGCAGGGGTCTTGGTTGTTTAATTACATGGAGTCATTTTTGCTTTTGCAAGCACTGGTAACTTTCTTTTGAAAAGAGGCAGGAGCTTGCAATACTTAGTACACCCTTCATAACCTGAAGGTGATTTTCCATTATTAAGCAATTAGTGTGAATGCCACTTGGGTGCACTTCTATCCCTTTGTACGTATGCTGCAGTGACAGATACAACCTAAACTGGAAGATGTCCACGTACAGATGGAGAAACAAACCAAAATGACTTCTTTTGGTATGTCTGAAATCACATTCAAAGAATTCAAAGGAGTTGCTTTCCATGTGATAGCTAATCAATGACCAATTTAGAAATACGACTGGGTAGTGAACTCCTGATACTTTGTACTAGATGAGGATTTCTGAACTCGAATTCTTACGTTTGAATCTTGGCTTCCAATTCTTGTACCAATCCTTTTCTTTTACAAGAACTAATTTCAGCATTGTTTAAATGCTAGGAAGGAAGGAATTTGTACTGCTTTGGTTTAGGTGAGAATGTTCATTTCTTAAAGGCATGTTAATTTAATCACTAAGAAGTTTTCTATTTCTGAAGAGGACAAAGAGGATCTTTAATCTGGTGACTGTGAGCAGAAGTCTGATGGAAGAGGTCTGAGTTGTTCTCAAAAGAATTCTCCTACTCACTGTGGATTATTATCACTGAAGTCTCCCAACTTCATTATCTAATATTAGGCAATGTTAATATGCTCTTCTGTCCTCCTGAAAATCCAGTTGTGAGTTTCTTATAAGAAAGAGCTTTGGCAATGAACACCTATATCCATAAAAGACTAGGACTTTGAAATATGAAAATAGTGAGCTATGTGTGCCAAAAATATACAAACAACATAGCTAAATAATAAGTAATTTTGGACTACAGTTGATAACATTTCTTAGTGATCAGATTATGATCTTAAATTCTTTGGATACTGACCACCAAAACTGCAAAGGCTTTATTAGTGACCGCAAAAGTAGTGAGACACCTAGATTTTATCTTCATATATGATCAAAATCAGAATTTTCTTAGGTTTCTCAGTGAGGAATATATTTAGCCACAAAAACCACTTTGAAGTTACAAACAACCTTAAATTATTTTTCCAGTGGGAAATCCCAACAAATCAGCATTGTTATCTTTCATTACCAAATCAAAATGAAAAATTTCTTGTTTCTTAAAGAATTTGTTTTGATAATTTCAAAAGATGTTAATGCATACAGTTCAAATAATATTGATTATGTCACAGTTCAAAACAAAGGATATATTTAGAATTAATATTTGCCTCATCAGAGCAATATTTTAACATTATTGAAATTAAATGGGAAGGTATAGTGATTGATTTTGACATTGCTCTATATGAAATTCTGTCCACAACATTCCTGCAGAATGCTGCATTTTCTTAGTTTTCACCAATTCTTATGGGAAAATATTGTTCTCATACACATCCATAACTTGGACTACATAATTTTTTCCTGAACACATGGAACACTGCATATTAAATTTTTAATTGGTTGCAATTTTAATTTTTTCCACTTGCATAAAAAACATACTCGGTCAAATGTGGCTGAGGTTAGGAAAAAATTAGGGAAAATCGAATGACTTCTCATTTCCTCAGATTAATCTCAAATATTAAAATAGTGCTCCCCTCATTAAGTAAAATTACTTTTCAGTGTGATAAGATTGATTATAAGTGGGTCATTTATTGAACTGCAACATACTTTTAAGCACCGTGTCTCGTGTCTGAACCCGGCCTGTGTCAGCCACAGGTTCACTGTGAGCTCTTCACAGTCTTTTTAAACTCCCTCAAAACAAACAACAGATGACTGAGTCCTTGTGTCCCAGGCAGTCGATACCAGGTTTATTTGACCTTCCTAATTTATTCTTCTTCTCCTAGGCCTTCTCCTCATGACTGCAAGTACCAGTCAGAATCCTTACTCCCTCCAGAACAGTTGTGACTGCTCTTTCAGTTGTACTGAGCATGGGATCAGGTCCTTGTGATAGGAAAATATTTTTGCAGAGCTGTCTTTCTGCATGTAAATCATGGTGTTTCTTCCTTTGGTTTACATTCTCCAGAGATGTAGTTTTCTCACCTGATTGGTTCTGTGTGTGCAAAACAACCAAATATACAGAAATCTGTTTGCTTTCCAGTTGTGTTACTGTTGTCTTCCTCTGTCTGCTCACCTGGAATAGGAGGGAGAATCTTATGAGAACATAGCAGTAACAAACAGTGTATTAAGAAATGAAAATATCAGTGTTAAGATAAAATACTGAAACATTTTTTTCCCTGTAAGGAAAGGATGAAGAAGATTAATAGATCTGTGTTACAATATATGAAGTGGTTGTGTGTTGATTCACCATGGGTACAAGCTTCTGCTTATGAGAAAGGCAGTGATCATGAGCTGTCTGAAAAAACTTTAATGTAAAATTCCAAAGCATGTAGAAATTTTTTCCCCCCCAAGGTTTTATTTTATCTGAGTTCAGTTTGAGAGTTTAGGGATTTGTTGACCAATCCAGAAACTTGACTTTTTCCTTCTGATGGAATATTCTCTCCTCATTTGCATAGTCTATATACATGTGCCTTAAGCAGTAGTGACTAACATCTGACACATGCCTGGCACACGCTTCTTCAGGCACAGAGAGATGGAAAACCTTTTTTGTGGGTTGTTTCTTTACTGTCTGGTTTTGTATATAAGCAGAATGCAGGACACATGTATGAGCTGGGATGTTTCATAACGTGTGAACTTTGGACTAATATTTTGTGGATGTAGGGTGCTAGAGATTTTATGGTTTACTGTGGGGATTTTTTTCAATTTTATTTTTAACATATATATAATGAGTAATGGAGGTTTCCATGGAGAGTAACGTTTAAGAGAAGCCTACCAAGGTTGTACTCATATTTTTACCAGTACTCTAGTCACTGGATTGTTACCTATTCTCCCTTCCTTTATGTATGGGAGGGTAGGGAAGGGTTGGGTGCAGGTACCCTCCTGAGAGCTAGTAGAAATTAGCATTTGGGTGTTAAAGTAGTGATTGCTTAATGCATTGGATCAAAAATGTTTGTATCAATGAGATCTCTGAATTATTTGATGTGCCTTAAAACCAAGGGTGACACCTGACAGAAAGCATGGGATGTGTAAAATACGGCAATAGAATGAAGTAGATAACAAAACTGTTGAACGAGAAATATTTTTAATGAAATTTCATGGAATCACTAATGTTGAAAAATACCTTCAAAATGGTTGATTTCTTGTTTCTGTGGTTTTTTTTTTCTGGCTTTTGATTTATGCTATATATTAAATGCTTCATAGTTTTTAACTACTGGGTGCTTTGCTTTTCTCTTATAGCATTGTTTTACAGTCCTTTTATTGAAGCAGATGAAGTGATAAAGTACGGATAAAATTAATGTGTCAAGATTTTTCAGTACATTTTATCATCTGATGGCTACAGAACATGGTTTCAGCAATGGGGAGGTGACTGAATTTGCCTCCATCTGGATTGTGAAAGGAGACTAGTGTGTTGGTTTTCCATCAGAAGGAGGTAGTAGTGTGTAGGCAGAAAAAGAACAGCAGGATTCTTCACTGGTGTTCAAAACAGCTAGGGGAGCAGAAATTCAGAATATTAGAGCACATTTAGCAGGCAGTGTAGGCAAAGCCTTTATGTGCCTCAGCCTCTAGACATAGTAAAGGATGACTAAACCCGGTAAATATATTAAACAGTATTTTTAAAATACTGTCTCAGCCCTAATGTCTTTGGTGTAAGTAAACCATGATAATCCTAGAAAAAAATAAAGGCATGGAAGTAAAAAGGAGAAGAGTATATTCTAGAAAATAGTCATCTTGTCTTTATGTCTGTCCTTTTTTTGAACAGCTAATAGGGAGGAATGGAAGCTTAAAAATGATTTCATTTTTCAAAAATAATCAGGAAATAAGAAATTCTGGGTGTGTTTTTTTTGTTTTTTTTTTTTTTCTTTTGAGTTGGTTTTCTGCAAAATGAAGCAGTTTCCTTTTCCAGAGACTGGGAGAAACAAACACTTCACCAGTTTTAAACAATTTTGCATTTCCTCCTGGCTGATCTTTTATGGTTTTTCTTCTCTGACTCATGCCAAGAGCTATTTCAGCTTGACATGCTGCAAGTGCATTTTCTGTCTATAACGAAACGGAGAAATGTGAATGATGGATGTGCAGTAGGCTTGCTCACTCCTCTATGCCTTGCTATTGATAAGTAAGCTGGGGTAGCCAGAAATGAACTTGTATTTACTTCAAAGCCATCTGGGCTCCCTTCATTCAAGTTGTCTGTAGCACCGTGGGTGTCCTCTTGTCCTTGCAGTGATTCATACCTCTCGCTGCAGAAGATTTCTGCTTTTCTCTTTACCTCAGACCTTGTAAATAAGTCAAGTGAAAAAGGTCACTTTTTACATGGCATCTTTTAAATATATGATTCTGCAGACAGCCAGAGCTCTCCTTGGTAGCTCTATTAACTTTACGAGCATGTACTAATTTTTCACTTGATTTCTGTAGTGCACACATATTGATATTGCTGTAGCCACATTCTGATCTGTCGTTGCTCAGTTTTACAAGTGTAAAGTGAGAATGGTATTTCCTTACACATAAAGACTCCTTTGTAGCCCTGCTAGTTAACATCAGTAACATTTCACATAGTGAGGGTCAGTTGCTGACAGCAAGAGTTACAGCTCAAGCTTGTCAGCTTCTCCATGAATAACATCTTTCTGATTTTACACTGTGCATTTCACACGTCCACCCTGACTCACTGGATTTTGCATCCACGCTTAAGTGTCCTCTGCCACTGTTAGATGGCATTCTAACTTTGAGCTCATTATCTGGCTCCTCTTGGAGGGGGCTGGTAAGGTTATGAGCACTATTGTCCCATTTCTGACTAATGTCAGTGCAGTTTGGGTGGTAGATTTGTCATTTCCTACCAGTACAGCTTTCAGATACGTGTGGAATTCTTTTTTCACAAAATGAAGGTGAAGCTGACCAAAATGTTCCTGTTTCTTACCTCTCCCTTTGCTCCAGCAAATTAATTTCAAGTCCTTTTAAAGTCTTCCTTAACTTCTAAATGCTTGAATTAGAAAAATGTGTAATATTTTTTCTTCTCTTTGAGATAAATTACGCATTTGTGAAAGCAGTCAGGACAAGTAAAACTCAGTCATGTCACGGAAATAAAAATGTTCTCATGGATAGAGAAAGCAAGTCTAAATTCTGACCTAGTCTTTATCAATGTAGGAAGATAAAAGGTATGCTGGTGCACCACATGGGGCAGTGGGAAATGACAAAACCATCTTGTGAAACCCCTGAATTCTGTAGCACGCAACTGGGAATCCCCATTCACGTCTCCGTGCATTTGGCAGAAATCTTAAAAGCAAACAACTCCCCCGTGCCTCAGACAATTACTCTTTTGGCCACCTAAAGATGTTGCTATTTGAGCTTTGGTTCATGCATTAGTGTTAATTTTAGCAAACCTTAGATCTGAAAAAATGTCTTGAGCAAGCTAACCACAAGTTCTCCGTATCTCCAATCACACTCAGCCTTCAAACTGAGAACGTTGTGTGCTAGTCATTTTATATAGCTGTGGATTTTTAAGAGAAATGAACAGTCTACAGTTCCCAGTAGGAGTAATGAAGACATTTGGTTTATAGCCTTTTCTTATATTCCAGTACTGATTCTGCAGCACCTTCCATAATTGGAGATATTTTAAATGTTCTAATTGCTGTGTGCTTTTACTTTCTATTACAGATATTTTTTTAAAAAAAATGATGCCTAGAAAATTAACCCCCAGAAGCTGAATAGTGCAAGTCAAATGGGCTCATTGTTGTAGGTTACCCAGTGTCCAGTAAATTGTCAGTTTCTAATTTTGACCCTTGACAGTGTTTTCAGCCAGCAGCTGTGGTAAGAACATAGTAAATCTAAAACTCTATAATCCATTCTTTTTGTTACAGTATTTATTATTTTTTAAACCTACAAGAAGCTTGAATCTTGAGCATCAAGATGATTTTTTTCTCTACTGTAATTAACAGTATCTTCTCAGTTCAGCTGTGAGTTGCTAACTGCTTAAGATGATCTTATCCCATTAAAAACTTCAAATATTTAAAATCATAAGTGAGAATATTCATAATGTGGTTCTAGGAGGGGGAAAAATTTTAAAGTAAGTTCTACTTTAAATAGAAGTTATTTGTAGGTGTAAAACAGACTAGAGTGTTTAATGTAAAACTTCAGGCCATTAGATGTGCGTTTTCCCTCACACTTCTCTGATCTTTGAAGTGGATTGTTGCCTTTCTTCTTTCTTGCTGAGAATGTTAGAGTTCAACACATAATATGCTGTTAAGATTCTCCAAGTATTAGAAATATGACCATGTTTATATTGGTTTTTTTTTGGTGGGATTTTCTAATGTAATTTACACGTAATTATTACTGAGGGGAGACCTCACTGAGGTCTCCAGCGCCCTTGTGAGGGAAGTGGAGGGGCAGACACTGATCTCTTCTCCCTGGTAACCAGTGACAGGACCCGGGGCAGCGGCACACAGCTCTGTCAGGGCAGGTTTAGGTTGGATATTGGGAAAAGGTTCTGCCCACAGAGGTGTTTGGGTACTGGAACAGGCTGCCCCAGGGAAGTGGCAATAGCACCATCCTGACAGAGTTCAAGAAGTGCTTGGACAATTTTCTCAGGCACAGGGTGTGTTTTGAGGCTGTCCTGTGCAGGGCCAGGAGTTGGACTTGATGATCCTTGTGAGTACCAACTCAGAATATTCTATGATTACGTGTTATTAGATGATAGCGGTGTCTTTATTGACAAGATCTCCTTGTTATCCTATCAAGTGAACTTTAAGGTTATAAAAATTCAATAGTAAACATCTGAACTTGAATATTAGACAACCACATTTTGATGGAGAAGTGCTGAGATGAATAATTTATTTAGTGTTTTCCAAAGGCCTGTAGTTCAGTCCTGAAATTCTTACTTTTCAACACTGCTGATAATTATCGAAAAAATACTACTCTGAGTTGAAACCACCGTATTTTTTGGTTTCTGATTTGATTTTGGATTACAGTAAAGAAGCCTAAGGGTGGATTTTACTGGAGATTTGTGTGTCTGGGAAAAAGGGAAGTGAATTCCAGCTCCACGCCACATTTATTTTGACATACTGTTTTCTTATCCTGGTCAGGGACATTCAAAATGAGCATAGTTGTTCTACTACTTTAATGTAGACTTTGTTATCATTGCATGTTGGAATATATAACTTAGGAAAAAATGTATGGTTTAGAATCACAAAAGAAATCTCTTTTATGTTTATGAGCTCATGTATGTATATTATCTAGACTTTCCAGTGAAATCCTAATTGTGAGCTACTTCTTGTCGTATGCATTGTGTCTGCAAGCCCTTTCTGTGGGAGAGCAATGAGTGGCCTGATGAATAGACAGTTTGCTTGAGTCTTGCTTCCCTGTTCTTGTGAATGGATTGGTACCTGGCTGCCCCCCACTTGTAGAAAATGTACAGATTGGTTAGTTTTTTGTTTCTTTTTGTTTATTGAATTGCCATTTGCAGCAGCTTATGGAGCAGCCCCAAAAGAGGTTGTTCTTGATGGCTGAATATAATGACAGACCTTGTAAAAGAAATGGGAACAGTTCTTTTTGCTGCTTGATTAAATACGTATTATTAAATGTCTTTTAAGCTAAAATTTTCTGAAGAGCCATTAAATGGTGTAGCTGAATGATGAATTTTCAAAGCACAAGCCTCTCTTCAGCTTAATCACAGGATCTCTGATATTTTAATTATGTTTTAAGGCCTCTTGAAGTGACAAGGTTGATATGAAAAAATAACATGCAATCACAAAATAACTGCATGTTATGTTTTTCAAAATCTGAGGTAGCTACATAATAATTGGTTTTGGAGCTATTAAATGAAAACGCACAGCAGCATTCAGGAATACCTGATTACTCAGAAGATTTCTTTATTAAATCTCTAACTTGTATGAAACAATAGGTGTCCCCCTGCCTCCCTTTATGCAACACCTTATGTTAGATGATGTTAAAGTATTTTCCAAATTGGGTTAAATTAATCCCTGGGTCAAATCTGCTCAAAGCAAAGGCATGATATCAGTGACCCAGCATGGACCTTAGTTAAGACTGAGTGATGCTGTACAGTAGGAGGGTGGGCAAAAGAACAATACTTCTTTTTGAGAAGGAGATTTTCATTGCAACAGCACTTCAATAATGGCATCATCAGGCCTGAATTCCAGATTTGAATCTTGTGGTCTGAAATCAAGCAAGAAGTTTTTATCTCTTTTGCAAATATTAAGTAATTTTTATATGTTATTAATGAGTTAAAAAAAATTATAATGTTTGCCTGAATAGACATTGAACAGTTTAATATTTTCTTCTAATTTATAATCCTGATTATGTTTCTTATTTACTTTTTTTGTAGAACACCAGTAATTTAAGAGTTACTATAAAGATATTCCATCCTGTGCTCCCCTCCTCACAAAGAGTAATCAGAACTCAAAGCAGGACACTTAACTCGCTGAAGGACAAATACACTGGGGGAAATTTCAGCTGCCAAGCAGCAGGTCTGAGAGAAGGATGTTTGATTCCAGACAGGTTCAACATCTGTGTAGAAAATGGTTTGCAGTAAAGCCTGTTGTTACAGGAAGAGATATGTTTGCTGCTAAAATCTCAGCTTTTACATCAATGCTTCCTTCCCTTTATTATTACTATAATAATAATAACAGTAATAACAGCAGCAACAATAATAAAAATAATAACAGTTATGATTATGGGATTCTAGCATCTGTTTTACAAAGCATTGAATCACCTATGGGAACTGCAAGGACAATAATGGATTGAATAGATCTGGATGTGCATAGTAATATGTTGTAGAGAGGGAGTGCATGCAAAATAGGCACAAAAAAACACAGAAAGCTAAGGCAATTGTGCTTTATCATGTGTAGTGAGTCAGAAGAGCTGTTTAATAATGAATAATAGCAGAAAGAGGAACAGTAACAAAACAGCAAGTTTTAAAAAGGCAAACTGTAAAACATTTTGTGTGGTTAGGGTTACTGAGAAGACAGTTGTACCTAGGGTGCTTAAAGTTTAGAAAGGGAGCTAAATCAGTGTACCAGATGTGCCAGGTGGAAGTAATAATTGATGGCAAACATGACACAGGATTGCATTTGCTCTGGGTGATGCTTTGGGGACTGCAAAGTATTCCAGCAAGCATAGTTAAATGGTCATGCTCAGTATTGAAAGAAATGCACTGAAACTTGTTTTATAAGCATCTTTTGAACAGAGAGCTCTGAGAAATTCTTTCTGTGGCTGAATGGTCCATTGTCATGGACAATCTTCCATGTGTAGAAGGCCTTGTTTTTTGAAGAGTGTATGTAGGAAATATTGATAGGATTTGAAAACGAGAACTTGGTTGCTTGTCTTCACCAAAATGCAGAGCAAGTTATTTATCTTGAGGGAACTAAACTGCTAGAAAATATTTAAGAAACCAGATATCCTGGAGATCATTGCTAACAAAGATTATATAATGGATCACCATATTGGCTGACAGTCCAGGAGTGAAAGATAATTAAAAATGCTTCTTGAATTACAGGTTTTGTTATAAATGGCAGAGTTAGGAGAAAGATTAACTGCTCTTGGCAGCAGTCAAATTTTTTATCCATTTTTGAAGGAAGCACAAAAATGTTTCCACTCTTATACTTTACTGTGACTGTTAAAAAATATTTTTACCATTCTCTGAGCCTGAGAAAGTGGACACACAGTATATATATGATTATCAAATGCAATAGTAAGTCATAGGTGCAGCTTTCTATTGCATCTATTCTCTTTCTAAGCTTCATTCTGATTTTAGTAAAAATACTTTAATAATTGAAGTCTTAAAAAAAGGCATCCTTTTCTATTAGTTCAGGAATTGAGACATATAGTGCATTATATTTTTATTTAGCTTGAATTAATTTATTTTCCAAACTTTCCTTGGGTTACAATAAGTAAAAAAACAAAGAAATTCTCTCTGCTCCTCTCCTCATTCATATAACTCGCAGTCAGTGCTGTATCTGTTAGGTCACGAGAATTCCAACAAGGTGTTTTCCTTGTATTTTTCAATGTATAGAATGATAGAAAGTGGAGTGTGGTCTCTAGATTCAGGAAAAGCTCAATCTCTGATAAGTGATGTATTAATGAAAGTGAATGCTTGAGAGTTTGGGATTTTTGGTCCCTCCCTCTTCAATGATCTTTTAATTCTCTTCCTTCTTCATTCCAAATGTTAGACAAGACTATTTGGTCGTTTCATCACTGACAGAGAACAGTACTATATCTCTCAAATATTTTCTAAGAGCAGTTATTTCTCCATCTATTGTTACAGAGAAGAAGTAACAATGACACTGTTCTCACTGGAGGCATACTGACCTTTTTAAAGAGATTTTTTAGAACCATGAGTGAGTTTTCATCATACTGCTTTTGCTGTTCTGCACTGTGGCAAATTGGTGTTTTGTAGCAGCAGAAGTGGACTAAAACATCCATAAAACTGAGTGGCATTAGCTGATCTGACAGTATAATTAGTCTACAACGGAGGAGTGTCAGAGAATGCAGTTGTTTGTTCTAGATTCAGTAAGACAGTATCCTAACAGCTCTAACTTTTAAAAAGGCTTCTTAATGATCAGCACCTGCACTGTTATGTTCTATTCTGCATACAAAACAAAACAGGTAAGTAAGACATCAACAACCTTGTCCTTAGTATGCAGAGATGCAATTCTTGCAGCTTACTGTGAGGTGACAGGTGCTTGATAGAGCAAGCAGCACAAAGGAGCTGGAGCTGTTCCTGCATATGGAGCTGTCTGCTAACTGTCCAGAATTAGAGCCCTCTGTTTATGAGACTGCCCTCCCTTGAGGTTTTTTCTAATTTTAACAGGAGCTGCTCAGTTGAGGCTGACAGAATTCAGCTATAGATACAACAGCAAGATAGATAACATGTAATCAGAGAGTAACACTTAGGGAGAACCTGTGGTGTCCTCATGCCAGCATAACGACCTTGTGTTTATTAAAATAAATATCCTCGAGCAAGACAGTGCCAAGGAGTTCAATAACAGAAACATTTTCCTGTCCTCCTGCTGCTGAGTGAACAGAGTCTGAAGGTGCTACCTCTAATTGAAAGTATTCTGCTTGCTCATAACAGTTAAGGCTAATTTATTTGTTTATGACAAATAACAGCACGCAGAGTACATGAGAAAGGGGTTGTGTAAAGCAAAATTGAGTTAAATTTTCCAGCTGTGCTGAGGAAAGATAGCAGAATCACTGCACTGTTCTTGTAAGTGATGCTGATGATGGTAAAAATAAGGTAATAAAAATGTATCAAGGCTGTTGCAAGCATTTTTCTGATTTACAGGTAGGTTTGTTTTTCCAGTGACGCTTTTATATGGCATCTTCAAATGTCTGTGGTCTTATAGGAACATGTACCATGCAAATTTGACTTATTATGTGAGACCCAAACTTGCAAAACAGGAAGCTAAATTGGTTACCAGCAGTCTTGTGTTCTTGATACTACCTCTATCCAGATACACGTGGTCCTGAGCCAGCTGCTCTAATTGACTTGAGTTTTAGACAACGATTGGACTTGGGTGATCTTCAAATGTCCCCTCCAGCTTCAACTATTCTGTCATTCTGTGAAGTTGCCTGCTGATAGATCCTCTGTTGTCAACTGACAAATCCTCAAGATACCCCCACAAGATGGGAAATTCTAGAGTTACAGAACTGACAGAATAGCTCACGGTAATGCAGTCATATTTCGATATAGGATGCAGTCAAGTATGCTTATGTCATCCTGATACTTCTTTTTCAGGAGGATTTGATTTCATGGACAGCAGCTGCTACTTAGTGTATGGCCAGACGAGATCAGGTAGTTGAGGACTTTGCTCACCCAGGTTTTTAGTGTTTCCAGAGATAGACATACATACCTTTCTGAGAAGCCAGCTGAATATTTGACAGCCTTCGTGGCGATTTTTTTTCTTTAAACTTAAATGCAAGTTTAAGCCGATTACTCTTGTTGCAGTTTGTGTTAATCTCCTTTCATGTGTCACTGGCACTGTTGAGGAGGGTCTCTATTCCTGACAGCTTCCCATTAGGCATTAAGGTAAGATAGCCCATGAACTTTCTCTTCTGAAGACTAACCAGCCTCATTTTTCAGTCCTCCTTATCCAGCACGTTCATCAGGCTCTAACTCACACTGGCTGCATTTCAGTACATCAACGTGTCTTGTAATCTGTGTTTTATACAAGGAGTACCCATGGACAGCAGTTGAGTCTCACAAGTGCTGTAGAGGGAAATAATCACTTTCCTCAATCTGCTGGCTGTCACTTTGCTGATGTAGCCCTGTGTGCAGCTGGCATGGGTTACTCCATCCCAGGGGGAGGACTTTGCATTTGCCCTTGTCAGACTTCATTAGGTCTCTGTCAGCCCGTGCCTGTGAAGGCCAAAGAGCTTCTGAAGGGACTGATTGTGGGGACAGAGGCATCACAGTTTCCATATTATATTTTATTGTATTATCTTCCACATGGATAGGTTTTTTTTTTTCCTTAGGACTAGCTTGGTTCTTCCTTTTGATGGAGTTTAAATCTGTTACTCTTGGTCATGTAATCCCTAGGCATGGAAAATGAATTCATGCTATCCTCTTTGCAGCAGCTCTTTAGGCATTTGGAAATTTATCATAACCTTCTATTACTCTTTTATAGTTTTCTCTCCTCCTTCTTTTTCACAGCTCTTAATCTCTTTGTAATTTTGCTTGTTTCCTCTGGACTATCTGCAGTTGACCCTAATCTTCATTGAAATGCCTGAAATTTGACGTGGTAGTCTGTGTGAGTCTTTATCCTCAATAAGTATGGTAGAGGATAATTTCCAGCCTTTTCAAGGCTGTGTATTAGCAGGTACATCCCAAATACAATTTACTGCTTTTACAACAGCATAAAATTACGTTTAGCTCCTGAACCATAAAAACCTCCAAATCCTTTTCTGTGAAACCATTTTTCCACACTTCCACACAATTTGTGTAGGAGGATGATGACCATAGATTCAAAATATTGTCCACCTTAATTTTTTCTTGATTCAGTTTGGTTCTTTAAATCATAGGTACACATTGTCAAGATGACAACCACTTGGAAGCCTAGAATTGAAAATTATGTTTTATCTTTCAGTATCCTCATCATTAATGAAAACATTGAGTGGGCCTGAATCAGGAAACTTCAACAAATACATTTGCTTCGTTTGATGAAATGGCATTGATAATACCTTTTGAGAATTTTCTCAGAGCAACTTTGCCTCTGTGATAATCTCTTTTCCTCTATGTTTTGCTTTTCCTCCTGCTTATATCAGATGGAGCAGTGTCAAAACCCTGAACTCACATGCTAGTATATGAAACCTTCATAAACTCTTTGATGTTGTAGTAGAAAGAAATTACTCGTGGTTACTCATTTGATTGTTTTGATGGCATTTTTTTTTCTCCCAGTATTTTCCTGACAACTTAAATTTAGTTAAAACCCTCAAAACCCCCCAGCTGTGTTTTGTTCCCAAATGTAGAAAGTTTTTGCCCTCCTCTGGTTGCATGATTGAGCTGTATAGAAATATTGTTATAAAATAATGTGCCAAGTGTCAGAAAATTGTCATAGGATACTCTATATGCTGCTAAGCGGCCTTCTTTTCCCAATAGACAGTTATTTAATTAAATTTCTTAGTTATCATGAGGCCAAATTCTTTCAGTTTACTTAATTTTCATATTTATATGATGTGATCAGGTCTTGTTATAGATCTGTACATATTTATAATACTTAGATTATCATGTGATCAGTTTAGATGCTTGACATGCATTTTCAGGGGATCTGCTTTGTTCCTTGCTGTGATTCTTCTACTTCCTAAATTTTTAGGATTACTCATAATTTTTGTACCTTTCTATGGGTTTCTGTTACTGTCTCCTCTCAGTCATGAAGAGACTTCTCATTTGGTAAGCAAAATATTTTTAATCTATCTGGGCTGTATTCTGTTGCCATGAAATACATCCTGTGGTCAAAAGAGAAGCCTTTCTGGGCCCTCCTCTGCCCAGGCACACATTGTCCTTGCCTCTGCTTTCTCCCTGAGCCCTGTATATTTGCCTGAAAATACTGAAAACACAAAATCTGATTATGTCAACCCTTAAACCACTACTTTCCTTTATAGAACCCTTTTGTTTTCTTAGAGAAGTCCTGTGCAATAGCAGTATCTGCATGGCTTGTTTATATTCACCAAAACAAGTCAGTAACCTTAGAGGAAATTTCCAGATACAGCTTCTAAATGACAGAATATCTCCCAGAGCTTTGTGTAGCTGTATTAGGAATGCTTCAAGAATTGAAATACACTAATTTCAAAAAGAACTGGAAAGCAGATTTCAGTTTGATTGCTTTTCCACCTCAGATTCTCTATGGCTCCATATTGACTATGGATACCTGCCAAGATAACTTTGATTAGGTCATCTCATCAATAAGCAATGTCCTTCCAGGAAACCACTTTAATTCAATTAATGTGGCAAGTCAAGCTGGGTCAGAATTGAAATTCAGTACATATTTGTATTGCAGAGACATTTGTTAATTACGTGCAGTTTTACATAAGGGACCTCATCAGTTAAACACCTTAAAGGGGGAAACAGAAGCATCCAGTTGTAATCAAGATATCAGTGTATATTTGGTAAAGGTAGAGGAAATTAACAGTACTTGTGTCAGTTACTCCATAGGAAATTAAAAAAATTTGCCAGAGAGATGCAAAGGGGAGGTGAAGAACAGCAGTCAAGTGAATGGCATTTAAGTGGAACCTGGTAGATGAATATAAACCCAAAACAGCAAAGATAATTGAAAGAAAGGAGTACTCATACCTTCAAAGAATAAGGTCAAGATAAAACTGTCAAGATAAAACATACACTCTGTGTATGATTACATGCAGAAATTGCTGAGGAAATACTAGAATTTAATGCAAATCACCTAATAACAGTATTTGTGAGACCATCTCTACATGTCTTCCTCTGTTCATATTTAATATATTGAAAACAGGCAGGCAACAACATTGTACTTGATCACAATTTTACTCTAACTGCAAACTTCTGACATGACATTTTAAAGTCTGCCAAATTTAAACAAAAAGATAATAGAGGAGATGATAATGTACAAAATGTACTTTTGTTAATTGACAGTATAAGTAGAGTTAGATGATCCCTGGTAGAAATAGTCACAAAGTGCTGCAGTGAACAGTTAACTGAGTTTTGTATATTCTAGCATTAGATGAAGCAGAAAATATAAAACATGTAAATGTCTGAATTCTTGATTTTTGCTAGAAATATTTAAGTAGTTAAAAGTGTTTTGCCTCATGTTTTACTTCATGTGATCTTGTGATGGTTTCTCAGGAGCATTTAAATATCCCCCATCTCAAAAATATTGTAGAACTAGAAGGCAAATATCAAGCAAGGTCGTGAAGGGTGATACTGTTTCTGTGCATCACTGTTACTGCTCTATAAATTAATGTCCAAATTGGCTGTCCTGTTATGTGAATGTAAATTGCTGAGGGGAATTCAGAGAAGAGTTTCCAACGAAGGCCTGTAATCTGGGAACCATTACCAGTGGAAGACTTGAGAAGTTCAGTCTGCTAAATTTATCGATGTTGGTTGAGAGAGGATCTTGTAATAGCTTTTAAGTATGTTCTTAAGGAAGAGAGTGCACATAGATTGTTCTTTATCAAAGTGGCAAATGTGGCCTTACCATTCATAAATGAAACAAAGAGAAGCTAGAAATAAAATTAAAAAACCCACCCCAAACATGTAATATAACCTGGCACAGTAGAATTTCTTCTTTCTTTACTAGTGCTGTTTGCTCAAGGTCTTGAGACTTTGCATGGGAGGAAGACCCACTGATTCCAGTCTGCCAGTTATGGCAATTATTATGTTTTGATGATATCAGTAACTTTACTGAATGTAAAGTAGCACTTTGAAGATGACAACTGTCTCTCATCTTTTTCAGCACCTGATTTGTTAGCCTTACTGTTTCCATACATCTTCAACTGAAGATGCAACCCTCTGAAACACAGAGCATTAAATCAGTAACAGACGTTTGCTAAAATGAAATTGGAGTGGTTGGTAATACTGTGGGATTTATAGCCAATAACAACAGGCAGGTGCTCAGACAGATTTATTGATGTGCTATAACAATGTGAAGTGAAGAAACCACAGCAGGAGAGCAAGGACCTGATTTTTCTGTTTACTTAATGCAGTCTTCTAAGGAAAACACCACATTTCTGAATTTAGGTGGTTTTATTGACTCTGTTACTGCCTGAATGAGGTCTGAATCGCAGCCACCAAACTGATTTGTTTTGTCAAATTTGAAACTCCAGCCTTCTTTAACAAATAAAACCCCCCAAAATTGGATGGGGAGATGCTGGCAACCTTATTGTTCTGTTCAGCCGTTACTGCTGTGAGGAGGTGAAAAAAGCCAATATCCAGGGAGGTGACTGGTTTGGCTTGATGACATTTAGAGGCATGGCCCATACAGCCAATACAAGATATGATCATGTTGTGTTTTGTGAATCCTACATGGTAGTGGAAAAAATAGTTGTTTGTCATCATTACCTGTCCACCCTGCCAATGGCAGAGCTGTCATCCAGACTGATTACCCCAACACAGCAGAAAATGCAGCACAAGTGCCAAACTAATTTCAGTAGCTAGAACACAACAATAACTTTGTTTAGGCAGTTCAGTGACTGATTTAGTCAAGCTGGCACTAAGTGTAGGGCAAGAAAGGTCTTCTTCCTCAGATTTTTTGGGACTTGTTTGTTTTATAGTAATGAAAAGTATTGAGGCCAATTTTTATCTAAATATACTGTTGATTTTTTTTTTTTTTGAGAACAGTGTTTAATAAAAGCAGTTATAGTCAATTTTTAGCCTTTTTTAAAAAAATATTCTTAATTCAAAAATAAGTATTTTAATCTGATTCAAACAAACTGTTACAGATTTTTTTGTTGTTGTTTTGTTTTTGTGTGGTTTTTTTTTGTCTGAAAAAGAAACAATTGAGATGACCTGTGATGTAACCAAAGTGGTTTCTGAGCTGGGTCTCAGATTTCCGCATGTGAATTCTAAGAGCTCCTGGATACATAAGCACATTTTATCACTGAAATCTTATTTAATTTGCACTTTAAAAGTGCCATGGACACAGTTTCAAAAATGAAATGAGAGTTGGGCCTTGAAATATATTCTTTTAATGTCATCTAATATTTAGTAAGCCCGTGAAAGTAATGAGAATATTATTGTGGAATAAAGCTGTGCTTATATCTCAGGTTCATAGATTTTATGGAAAAATAACCTCATCCTAGATCTTGTGAGATTTCCATACCTAGGCTGCATAATTTCCAAATAGCTGCTAATTTGCAATGCAGATGAAAGAGTCCTTCAGTAGGAAGATTTCAGTCTTTTGCCAGCAGCTTAAGTTTTCATTTAAGACAATGTTTAAGAAATATTCAGAAGATAATATAGCAGAGCTAATTAAGAGAAGACATCAGTGTAATACGCAGGATGTTCTAATTATTACTGCAAACTACAAAGTTAAAAAAAGCATAATGTTTTCAGAAATGTCTTAAATCACCTGAAGTAGGACTACTACTAAGTGGGAAGATTCCAACTTCTCAGAAATAAGATAGGCTTGAAAGAATTGGTAGAATCTACTACAAAGGATTATTCATATTATGCTATTATCAAAGGGAAAGAGGTTTTTTAGGAAAACAAATCATGTTAGCTTGTAGGTGTAAGTTGAAGGTGGGGTGCTGGCACCTAGAGAAAAGTAACAGGTCTTTAAATCTGAAATAGAATGTGATCTCACACACACACTAAGCATGTGTAATGCAATTGTTCCTGGATAAAGTTTTAGAGCAGAACTCTTTAAGAGATAAGAAAAAACTCTATTAAGTAATGAATCTGTATAAAAAAATGAAAGAATCTTTCTCCAAAAAGAATCCTTCATCCTAGCTTAAGATCTGCCTGTTTCTGATCACAGAAAAGGGTCATTGAAATGGGAGAAACAATGGGCAAAACAAGAATCATGTTATTAAGAAGAATAATAGTGAGAAATGTGTATTGTAATTGTAGAAAATGTCTAGAGTTGGATTTTTTTATAATCTGTCTTTTTAATTCTGTGTCACGATTATGTCTCAGTTTTGGTGTGGGGAACTTTTTCCTTCAGTCTAGTTTAATTGTTTTAATTTAAAATTGTATGTGGGATGTAGTTTTGATAATAATTCTTACTTCAGCTAAAGCATCAAGGGAACAAATTTGTATTACTTATAATGCCCACATAAAATATATTTAATATAGAAATTTTCCATCTGTATAAAGCATTATAGGGTAGTTGAGGTTGGTGGTCAAAGCTCCTGCTCAAAGCCAGGGTAGCTTAGGGTCAGACTGCTTATGGCCTTACCCAGATGAGCCTTGAAAACCTCCAGGGACACCAAGACTGCAGTTTCTGTGAGCAGCCTCATTTAAAGCTTGATTATTCTCATGGCAGAGAAGTCAGAACCTCTCTTGTTTCTTCTTCTGCGTTCTTCCTTGACTTCTTCCCTTACACCACTGTGAAGATATCCTGCTACAGAAACTGCCCCTGCCACCTTCCAGCCCTCCACTTTTTTTGTTCTGAATAATCCCAGCTCCCCCACTTTCTCCTCACAGGACAAGTGAATCTATCCCTGATCATCTCAGTGGCCCTTTACTGGACTTGCTTCTGTTTATTCTTGTCTTTTTTTGTATTGATAGAGAAAAGAATGTGTTGTTTTCAGTAATTAAAAGCTAAAACCCCAGCTTTTGTGTAAAAGTTCTTTATAACTGTATTTTGAGTTGTTTTGTCCTCCAGTCCTTTGGGGACACACTGCTTCTCAGTAGAGTCATAAGGCTTCTTGCCAGACTTGGCAGTTTGCCTCATCTCAGATTTCATGGGATGTCTCAAACGGGAATATAAAAAGGGACAACACAGAAAATACCTCACCTTCCTCTCCACTTGAAATCCCACCATGTGCTACTTCTTTTTTCTTTTCTTAGGGTAAGGAAATTTTTCTTTAGAGACTGTTTGGATCACAATTTTTATTTACTCAAGACTGCAGAAACACATCCTTCTGTGATCCAGTCAGCTACTGTGGTTTGCCCTGTGAAACCTTAAAATCTACATAGTTTCAAGCAAATTTATTTTGATGTGATTGCAGCCCTTTTTTTCCCCTTTCTTTATGGCAAGTTGTTGATGCAGAGGAGAGGAAGGTTTGTTGTCCAGTCTGAATGCTTAAAGCCTGCCAATTGTACGGTATGATAAAAGAAAATAAAAAACATATATTTGTTGCCATAGCAACAATAAAACTCTTCCTCTAACTGCATTGAAAAACAACATCTATCCTCTCCTTCTGAACTGTTAAGAAATTATATCTGAAGCATTATCTGTGGGATATTTTGCACTGAACTGAAAAGCACATGGATTTATTAAACTGAGACCTTTACGCCCAAGAAATCATTGTATTCATAAAAGGATATCACAATACTCTGTATAGTTTTCACTGGAACTTTATCAAAATTAAATTTAATTAAAAATGTTTCATACACGAAAAACATGATGAAAATCTGAATTGTGCATGGTATTCTGCTGCATATTTTGTCTCTGTTCTGTTCCAGAAAGCGTAGTATGGGGATGGGCAAGTTTTTGCAAAACTGAACTAAAGTCACTGTAGGTACAGTGTTACTTAGTTTCCCACTGAGGGATGTCAGTTATCAGTGACCAAGACATTATTACAGACAGTTCTGCTTTTGAATATGGTCTTTTATGCTTTTGTCCTTATAGCTGATTTTTTTGCCAGTCTGTACTATGTGTTTCAAGTTTGCTCCAATATATTGTGAAATGTGCTGTGGTGTGGGTAATGATAAAGTGGTGCATCCTTTAAGATAAAATTCTTTGAGCGGCTGTGATTTCAGGCACAGAGTTTGATTGCCTCCTCCTTAAAGACATTCACCTCCAGCCATCTGCTTCAATACATCCAGCACATCTGATGATAGTCTTAGGAAAAGGTATTTCGAGTTCAGCAGGCTGCTGCATTGCTTTATAGAGTCTTCAGGAGAAATATTTAATTTTTTTCCTGTCTTGCATGTAATTCATGTAATACAAAGAGCTTTATAGTCAGTCAATCTGAAGTAATATGAATTCAACAACTCACGAAGGAAGGTGTTTATTTGTTTTGGTTTTTGTTTTTTTTTTTTTTTTTTTTTTTTTCTCATATCA
>VZRX01003736.1:237987-304737 GCA_013398075.1 Notiomystis cincta
TGTTTTTTTTTTTTTTTTTTTTTTTTTTTTTTTCCAAATCAAACCTCTCTCTTTATTCATACATTCTCTTGGCAGAGCAATTTTCTCTGGAAATACAAAGTGACATTCAAATAAAATTGAGTCAATTTTGTTGAATTTTTCTAGAAAAATAGTTTAGGAAGCATCAAAATAAAGTTTATTTTTCTTTTCCCCTGTTTGAAATTTCATAATGTGCTTATATGACTTCAGAATACTTTGCATTAAAAGCCATTGAAGTACCTAATTCCCTTATGTGCTAAAAGAAAAAGAAAACTCTTTCTAATGTTCTCTTTAACTTTTGAAGACAGAGAATTGTGCATTGTGAATACCTACTACAGCCAAGAATAAAGCATTTTGAAATATCAGACTAGCATTTTAATCATTGTGCACTGTGATATGCCACAGTATTTCACCTTTAAACAGTGTCTGTAGTTAAAAACCCAGTCTTTGAACAGAATTTGCTCATTATTTTCCTATACTGATATTTAAATGCTTATGGTATATTTTTGGATACTGTTTGTGTTCCATTTTCAGTAGGCTGACATTGTGATATCTATCTCAAATCTACATTAGTTGTCTATCCTCATTTAAGGAAATTGTCTGTGCTTGAGTGACAACTTCTGTTAGAGCTTCTTTCCCTCCTCCACACCTGTGGTGTGACTTGGGGTTATATAACCATGGTCACGTACCTGAAACAACTCAGCTTGTCTTAAAGCTGCACAGAAAAGTGGCTAATAAAGGAAATTATTTTTCTTCCTATAACTTCACAATTGTGGTTACCTAGAAGGCAGCAAAGATGCAGAGTGGATCTGCTGAGCTGCTTGTATCAAGTGAATGAAAATGTAGTTCAGTGACACAACTGTAATTTTTAAACAAATGCTCCTCTTTGCTAAAAAAATAACTATTTTACTGTGTTCCACAGACACAGGATACACAGGGTGCTGTTTTCTTCCACTACTTCTTTCTTCAACTGCTTTTTCTCCCCTCCTCAGAAACTGTCATACATTTTAAGTAGCTTCTGCTCTGTAATTTCATGAGCAATCTTTACTTAATCTCTAAGGTTTAAAAACCCTAAAATTATTTATCTATGTTAATTATAAGAAAACATGTAGAAACTTTTCCTCTACATATTTTTTGCCTTGAATTGTATAGTTTGGACCTGTGCTGTGGAAGGGAAAATACAGTTTTAGACAGTAGAGATTAAGCATTTTGTGTACAACATGGACATAATCACTCTTCAGTACATAAGGAACAAAGCAACTTCCAGCAGCTACTGCTCTCCTTCTTGGGTTAAGCTTCTTTGTGTTGTCTTTGACAAACTCCGCTTTCCAGATTACTTGGAGTTTTTCTCTGTTTTTGTATGAAGATTTTGTTGTCAACAGTGGTTGCCTGCTCTTCTTTGCTGACCCAAGAGCAAACTGACCCTCAGCCAGGTATTCACCTCTCTGGCTCTCTGTGTGCCACATACCATGTCTTGGTTGTTCAAGACAACTTCAAAACATCAAAATTTACCTGGAAACAATTCCTCTCCTGCTTCTCATATTGTGCCTTTTCTCCTCTTTTCATTTGCAGAGAAACCCTCATCTTTTTTCCCTTCTCAAAATCCTTTTTATGGATTCCCTTAGGGATGTGGCATGTTCAGAACTGTTCTTAATAATATATACTGTTCCCATACCACTATGTAAATTCTGAATCATATGCATTTGGGGAGGGGGGGGATTCTTTCAAAATCTCTGACAAAATAGTTTTGACAGGAGCTAAAATGGTACAGTCAGAGCTATTTCTGCTCCAATTAATCTTTACATTAGAAGGTGTTTCACAGAGCTGCAGAAGTGAAAATTCATCTTTCTGAAAATTGCCAATTTCCATCAGCATTGTAGCTGGCTAAGAAACTGCTTCTAGGACATATAAAATTAAACTGAAGGAATCTTTTTTTCCTGACCTTCAAACAGGCTAGTATTACTAGCTTCCAGTAAAAACGCAGTTGATGTATTTTGTAGAAATAAATTAAAAAATGATGAATTTAGGCAGACTCAAGAACAATCTTAGCAATGGTGAGAGCTATTAGGTTGCAGGACATTGAAATTTCTCATAACTTTCATATTTATCCTAACACTGCACTGGTCAACAGACAAGAAAATATATTCTTAGAGACAGCATTGAGCACAATAAAATAGAAGCACAGAAGTTGAATTAGTCTGTTGACCTTGTGTATGTATGTCCTAATCTCCTGTAAAGAATTACCTGTTGCTGCACTGCTCAGGCCAGCAGTGTAAGTCGTTTTTTGTGGGAGGTCTCTGAATACTGGAAAAGTTCAGGCAATTGCAGAAGTAATAACCTCCCCATCCAGCCCATCCATTCTTTCACATGTTGTGCTGCATCATGTAAACAATACCTTCTGAAATGAAACATCTCCATTTGCTGCTTCTGTGCCCAGTTGTGTTGGCTAAAAGGAATGTGGAATACTTTTGCTCTTTGGTGTTTTTGTTTTGATTCTGCTTAAGGAGTTTATTACGATGATTTAAATTGAAATTCTGGTAAATGAGGTATTCTGATATAAAGTTGCAGTTATTTTTAATATTTATCTATCAAATCACAGAAACTTTTTATTTTGACTAATGCATATTTATGATGCCCCAAACTGATTCTTCAGAATATTGCCTGGTCATTTATTCAGTACAGCATCCATCAGAGCTTTGAAGGTGGTCAGGTAAAGGTTCTTGAAACATTCACGAGTGGCTGTTAATGATGTGCCCTTTCCCAGAGATGTTAGCTGTCTCCCTTGCCCTTAAAAGTTACATATTAGATCAGTCTTGAAACATGAAGTTTTCAGTCTCCTATTAAATTCTTTGATACTTGCCACAAGCTTCTATTATAACTTTACAAAGACCTATTTTTAGAATTTTCTTTATATTCTGATTCTTAGTGTGAGAAAATAAACGTATTTCTACTGAAACTGTGGGTACATTGTTTGGCTTTTATTTGCTTCCAAAGCATCTAGAGGCCATCTTCTACTGGCTGTTGTGGAGAGTGTTTTCTTCTCAGTGTTTTGTCCTTCCTATTGCTGAAATAAATCACGTGTCAGGCAGGAGGAGAAAAGGAAGTTATGCTCCTCTGATCACTGCTCTGTTCAAATGCCTGCTCAGTGTAGTCTTTGCTAGTTTGAGTAAGCATTTATCAATTTTCTGTGTACTTGCCTGAAGTTGCAACTTCTATGTCTTTAGGAAGAAACTTTTTCATACTTCACTGTTTTCAGGTCTGAGCATGGAGCTATAAAAGTTCTATTTTGTCTTTGCAGGAATAAATGAGATCCTGAACTTTTGTGTTTTTCTTCAACACAAATACCTTCTGTATTTCTGCTAAGTATTCTTAGCAATAGTCTGACCATGTGATGTACTCAGATCAGTTGACTCCAATATTGTAAAAAATTAGAGTAACGTGAGAATTTAGAAATTAAAAATGCTGGAAACTTGAGGTCATTGTTATGTAATGGTATGTCTCTATGTGAGTCATATATACTGCCTATAATCTACAAAAAAAAAAGTAAATATAAATGTATAAACATGGATATAGGAAACCAACAGAATGAGATGGCAATAAAATATATTCACAGCTGGAATGAAACATAATTAGGGAGAATTTAGCAGAAGACTAGCCTTCCCAAACTGGAGACTCAGGAGTTGATGGTTTGATCTTGATTGGGTTTGCAGCTATGCCCCAGCAAAGTTTGCAAGAACAGGACTGACAACATCCTAACAAGGCAAAGAGTGCAGCTGCCCTGCTTAGGATCACACAGCTCCTGTCAGCCATCACATCTTTCTGGCTGTTCTCAGTGCCTAAAACCTTCAGATTTCATCCTGGAAGAGACAGTGCTTTTGTAGTGATCAGGGAGAGACAAGAGTAGAGCGTTGGTCTTCCAGGTAAGCTTTTAATAAACCAGGTCCAAGGATGAGGTAGGAAGTGAAAGTGTTGGGATTGACCTTGTTGTACTTACCAACAGTTGCTGCACACTTGGAGCTCTAGTGAGAATGGGAATGTAGTCACAAATGTGTTTAGAGCCTCTTTGCTGTGCCATGGTACGTGAGCTTTGAATTAGGATGCTCCTGATCAAGGTCTTCTTACTGATTTCTTTTGCTCAAGGAGTTTGACTGAGCAAAGCTTAGGAAATCACAGTTTTCTCTTGTGGGTTGCTGCTGTCAGGAATACAGGTTAGTCACTGTAAAAATGTTCCTAAGAATAGACAATTCATAGCCTTGCAGTGCTGGCACTGAGAATTACCAGTGCTCTGTAACCTTAAATCTGTGCAGAGTTTAAGAACATTTATCTGAGTGCTTGTGCTACAATTATTGCATTGGTAGTAGATTCACGGCCTGACATTTGCCACTGTCATCATAACAAGCACTGCTGCAAGAAAGCAATATTCAAACCTGAACTGGTTCAATGCCTGACTCCCGAGAAAACACAATTGACACTAATTTACAGTCTCAAAATATACTGGAAATTCCCATTATTTTTACTTGTGCTGCTCCACTCTGTCTCCTTGATGCAGTAAGAAGGAAAAGAAATAGGATAGAGAAGCTGATGTATGTTGAGGAGATACAATTATTTCCTAAAAGCATTCTTAAGGCCTGTCTCATCTTTCAGGTGTTTGGGATAGAGTGCAGTGGGTGTGGAGAGATTGGAGCTCTGCTTCACTGATTTATTTTTGACTTTAATTTTCAGTGTGTCAAACTTAATTTTCAAGGTTCCCCTCTTCACACACAATAAGAAATTAATCAACACTAATAATCATAAAATCTTCTGATTTAAGTGTTTCTTTAATTTTAAACCAATTATTAAAAAATATCTGTTCATTACTATTTTCCTGCTTTAAGTGATCAACATTATTTGAGTCCTTCATTTGAGTTGTTTTTTCATTTAATCATCATTATCATTATAATCCTGGAATCTATATCTCATTTTTCCCTTTTAAAATATGCCAATTATATGTATTTTAGAAGACTTTTATTTGTATGAAAGTTTCTCTCAGATCCTTCAAAGGACAGAGGAAAATAGAGTATAAGTGAGTCTTAGGTATTGATGTGAAATAGTTTTCTGGGTCTGTGTTTCTATCACTTCAAGGTCTCCTCTTGAGATGGATGTTGCCTGGGAGCTGAGAACCATGAGAAAGATTCTCCTTTACTAATAACACAGTCTTTTCATCTCTCATCCTTACCTGCAGGTGTTCTCTGTATCTGGGGAAGCTGCTCTGAAAATTCATAATCCTAGTTGTGAGAACAGAGTTAATAAATATTTTCATAGGAATGTTTAAGCAGAAAGGAGAAAAGCAGCCAGGATTTGTTGATATCAGCAATGGAGAACAAATACATGAAGTAATGGTCATTAAATTACTTCAACATGATAAGTTACTTCTTAGAAAGTATAAATGCAGAAAAGAATTAAGTATATCTGTAAGTAGATCTTGCACTGAAGGTCTGCACTCCTCTGCAACAAGAACAACTTGCTTCAAATAGTATGAGATTTCAAACCTGAGAAAATGTCAGTTTATATAGAATTTTATATAATTTTACATAGGTATATTTCTAAAACTACTCTAACATCTTCTTAAGTGGATAGGGGAATGGACTATGTAATTCAGCATGAGATCATGACTCAGAAAAGATAATACAAAAAGAGAATAGCCACTATGCCTTAGTAGCAGAGCAGGAGAGACCTGTGGGAGCCCTTCTAAGTGAATCTGAGAGACTTGTGAAAAAGACTGTTGATGCGCATGAATTATGGACAGAAATCAAATAGCAAGGCATTTTCCTGACATATTATCTGGATTCTGTAAAACTAATGATATTAATTGATGTTCTCCTAGTGTATTGCTAGCTAATTCCCTTCATAACCAGTATACCTCTCCAGGGTATATACTGGAATCACTTCCCTTATTATTTTACTAAATTCACCTCACACACCTGTCTCAAATCCCCTCTGATCTCTAGCCTTATACAACCTGAAGTTCACCTTCAGAGTCCTTTGCAATTCTTAACTTTTTGTTTCAGCACTGAGGTCTTTTAGGTCTTACCCTCTGAAGCTTTTGTACCCATTTTGGATGGATTAACATTAATTTTCTTCAGCATAGCTTGTATGGATTTGTGCTGGAGAGAGTGTTGATAACTGGAGGATGTTTTTGTTATTGCTGAGCAGTGCTTGCACAAAACCAAGGCTTGCTCTACATCCCCCAGTGCCCCAGCAGTGAGCAGGCTGGGCTGCACAAGGAGCTGGGAGGGGACACAGGCAGGGCAGCTGAGCCCAAGGCACCAGTGGGGTATTACAGACCTTAATGTGCCGCGCTCAGCAATGGAAACCTCAGGGGAGAAGATCTGCAGGGACTGCTCTTGCTGGGGAACTGGCTGAACACTGCTCACTTGGTGGTGAGCAAGGAGCTTGGGTAGATTTTTTAATCACTTGTCTTCCTTGGGTTTATTTTATTTATTTTTGTAGGGGGTGGGAAAGGCATCTACCTCTTTTTTTTTTTTGTCTTATTGAACTATTCCAACACATGAATTTTCATAGTTTTAGAGTTGCAATTCTCTCTCACACAGCAGGGTGAAAAGTAAGCAGGCAGTTGTGTGTGCTTAGTTGCTTACTAGACTTAAAAAGTGATATTCATTCAATTCTACATATAATTTCCTTCCTTTATTTCTTTCACTTTCAGCTGTACACCACCTCTCCTGCTTCTTTTAACACTTGGAATGACCTCTAGTTTGCATCATGTTTCCTTTCTTCTGATCATCTTTCACACTTTCCTTACAGACTCTTTTCCAGAGACTAACAGTGTGGGTTCCTCTCCAGCTCTTGTGACATCAGTTAGCAATAAATTGATTCTTGTTTAAATTCTAAATTAAAAGATGATGACAAAAGTATGGTGATAAGTGTTGTTTTATTTGCTTTATTTGTTTGGCTGTTGGACTGGATTAGGCAGGATTCAGCTTCCACGGTGCTACAAGGTTTTATGCAGTGCTTTGTAATGAATCTACTGATAATACAACAGTTTTGTGAAACTACAGATGAATAATTAGCTCTTTTTTAATATGTAGGTCAAAAAAGTTGAACTTATTTTGATTAAGTGGATAATTTCTTAATAATAATATTAATATGAATTTATTTCATGTTCTTAATGGTTAATCTATTGACAATTTACATATACTTTCAAGCTTATAGCTAACACTTGTTAAATTTTGATTAGATTTAATTATCTCTGTAGTTTTATTTTTCTATTGAAAGGTTATACAACTGGTCAATGCCACTGTAAATTTTGAACTGGAGGTGGGTTGGTGACACTTAAATTCTTTATCTTTTCCATGTGCTTTTCAATTTACTTCAGTATATATTCTAATATTTGCTTTTTTATTTATTCATTGTGACTAGTTTCTGTCCTGAAAATACTGATCTAAAACACCCTCAAAATGAAGTAGAATTTCACCAATACCAATTCAAATAAAAAGACTAAGGGAATATTTAAATGAGGGCAAATCAACATCTGAAAATAAATATGACACTTTTCAGAAAGCATTCATTTTCATATGTAACTCCCCCTCTACTTTGGTAAGCCACCTAGGATTCCTATTTCAATACAAGAGTGTGCCTTTCCTCTGAGTCTTTTTACATAACTGATACAGAAAGCTCTTATGCCCATCCATATTTCTATTCTCAACAGAGCATTAGGTTTTAATTCTGTTTAAAAGAAGTGATTGTAAGTGATAAATTTCAGTTATATCTTAGAATAAATTTTAACTTTAGGAAATCTTCATGTTCTGTTATGACAGAAGTTGTCATATGTACAGGCAGGGGCATGAGTATGAATAAGTGAAATGATTGAAAATATTGTATAATAGAATATAATTATTATTTGCTAATTGTTTTCATGAATGTTACAGACTTTTAGACTTTATATTGAGAAGCATCTGTCTCAGCAACTGGCAGGAACTTTTGAAAATATTCAGTATTTTTAGCAATAATCATGTGGCAACCACAATCCCGTGAGGTCTGGTAAAAAATCAGTGTTATCACCTGCTGGCTCACTTATGATTTCTGCCTTTATTGTGGCTGATGCTTCATTATTACTTTATTGCAGTTCCTGCATTATGTTTCTGGTGTTTTAAATACTTCATCAAATTTCTGTGAACGACATTGGGTTCCCTGGCATTGTCTGGACTGCTTTTAGGTTGCCTCCTGCCTGGATGATGTTTGTAGCTTCATGCAAGAATTTAGATTTTAAGCAGGCAATCCATGTTTGACCACCTGTTGGAAAAGGAGCACTTTGCTGCATTGGCAAAATGCTGAGAAATTACCAAGAACTGGATTACATGTTCATAAACACAATAGAGAAGGTTAACTAACATGTTGCATTTTAATTATGAGACAGTCTCAGAATTGAAATGTAACATAAATTGTCTTCTCAGTTCTGTTTTAACTGATGTGGTCCCTGTTCTACTCACTTTTGAGGGTGTAGAAATACAGCAACCAGACTGGCTTTACTTTCTTTCCCTGTAGAGCTTCAATTTCAGGCCTGAACACGTGTAAAGCCTGTTCAAACTTATGCTCTGACCTTATTCTCTCGGAGCCATGTACCTATTTTCCATCAATAATCTCAAGAAACTTTTACTCTCCCTTTGCTAAATTTGAAGATGAAGTAACACGGCAAAGTTCACAAGGGAGATACGGAAAACAAAGCAAATCTTGGATGTATTAACCTTTAAATTTTCAGTGTCCCTTATCAGGACACCTTAAAATCCATTGATTTCAAACAGTTCAGTTCTGTGAGTGACCAGGATTCACAAACACCTTGCCTGATTCTCAGTGGTTTTTTCCCCCCCAGTAACACATGGACTGCCAGAAATGAATTTGCTTTCTGTGTCTTCCTTTTTCCTCCAGAGATTTGGTCCTGCACCATATGGGAAATACAAGAATAATGTTCAAAACAGAATTGTAAGGCATTTAGCTGCAACAGAGAAAACATTAGCTAATCTAATGCCTACAACATGTTTCTTTCTTCTCACTTCCTGGGAGGCAACCGCCCTGTTCTGGGTTCTGAAAAGATTCTGCATTTTTGCATAACGTTAAAAAAGTATGAAAATAGGCTGATTACAATAATGTCTTATCTTGGCACTGTTCAATGCATTTATTTTAGGAGGGAAAGAGGGCAGGAGGTTGTACTAGGAAAGAGTAGCTCTCTTTAGTGCTTTTGCAAAAGAAAAACTCCAAAGTCTCTGTAATTTAGTTGTGAGATGCAGTGTAACTGTTTAACCCCAAAACACCACCACCTGATGTCGTGAAGGTTCCTGCAGCCACAGCACTCCTTTGAATAAATTGAGTAATTTCTGACAAGCTCTGTACCACCCCTGAAACTCAAAGTGCTACTCCATTCACTTCCTGTGAGCAGCTGGCACTGATTGTTCCTTGTGCCAGGGTTGTAAAACAAACAAACAGGGCTGTAAGGAGAGAGGCTTGTGAATTGTAGGCACTCCTGGGCCTTAATGGCTCTGTACTGAACCAGTGCCTTGGGAAGATAGTTTGAGGCTATCACCTTTCCTTATGGATAAAGCATAAAACTAAACCCCAGCTTCCCTGCAGTAGTTACATATCTGCTGCTTAGCTTTTGAACAGTGGAAATACTGGCCAAATCCTGAGCTCCACCAGTTAATTCTGTGTAGCTGTAGAACTGAAATTTCTGGTTTAATAACACCAGCGCTAACTCGACTTGTTTTGTACTGCTCTTGTGTTGGCTCTTAGAAAATTGTGTTGTGAATTCTCAGAGGGATTTTGATTGAGTAGTTGTCCGTGACACCGCTGTATTTGCATTCTAATCTTTTTAAGGGAAAGAAATATTTTGAAATGTAAGAGCCATGTTATATAAGCTTCAGGTATGCTAACCCATTTTCAGGATGAAAATTGAACCTGAAGCAAAGTCCTTAATTGGCCCTTCTGTTTACCCAACTCTACTGAAATTAGGCAGAATTCAATTGTTTGGTTTTTTTTCTTTTCAGAAAAAGAAGCTCTATTGTTACATTTTCTCCCCATTTCTCTCATTAAAAGCATTGTTTTAGTCCCCTCAACACTATTACCTTATGCTCCTCTAAGTTAATTTAGAGGGACTGACTAGCCCTGAACACATTTTGTTGTGGGCTAATTGGCTGGCCTTGCCTCAACTCTGCTGTTCTTTCTGTCATCCAGAAAACCTCATTTACTTTGCATGGTAGTACTGTGGGTTGCCTTTGTGGCAAAACCCCCCCAAACCAAAAAACAAACCAAAAACCAAACCAAAAACTTATGGTAGAAAAGCAACATAGAGATGTGGTTATGTGGAGAAGAAATGTCTGTATAAGGATAAATTTGGAGAGGCTGCATCAAAATGTGACTTATAACTACAAGAAGGAGTATAAAACTTTATAAGGGGAAGGTTTTAGAAAAATATTAAATTTAAGAAAATATGAAAGGTATTGTATGATATTCTTGGGGTAAGTGAGCATATTACAAATGACTGAAAAGAAGATGAGTTATTCGGTAAATCTTCACAAAAAAGGGTTAATTAAAAGCCTATTTTTTAATAATAAATTAAAATACATGCAAGAATAATTGAAAATGAGTAAACACAGATAAATATAAGTTGTTTATTTATTGTATCATGATATCCTGGAAGTAGTTAAGTAACTATAAACTGTTAATGTTGGAGAATTTGCAGGAAAGACAGCTTTAAAAGAGCATTGCACCTAGCTGGGGCTTTTATGTTCTATAAAGTACATTTAACACATTATCCTGCTGCTGAAGTGGCAAATTAAAAGTACAAATGCAGTAGAAATGTATGTATGACATAGAAATGTCTCCACTTCACTTACCTGTGGATGGGGCATTTTGTTTACATCTGGGTGCTGGAGAAGTTTTGACAAATATAAAACTTATGATAATAGGGGGGGGGGGAAAAAAGCCAATGAAATTCCCAAAGGTTTGTAGTGTAGGTTTTTACACTGAAGAGTGAGAGCAGTTGTATTCCTTCTCACTGCAGGTGAGACAAGAAATCACTTTTTTATTTTCTAGTTTTAAACACTGGGAATATGATATTAAGGATAACAAAACAATGAAAATATACTGTCATGGGTGTTTTTGCTAATAGTTTCTCGAAATAACTAGGGGGCAAGTAGGCCGAAGGCTGGCTGAACATCCTTGATTCTATTTCAGTAAATTAGTGTATGTGCTAGTTGATTAGTTGAATTCTTCTGAAGTCTTGCATTTGGGGGATATTAATAAATAAAAGTAAGTGACACTGCTTTGGGGGTGTGGATGTTGAAAACATCTTACACATTTTGCTGTCTTTCAACTTGCCATGTTTAATCATTATCATTCTCTTAGCTACAGCATTTCAAGCTCAGGACCCTCTGCAGTGTAGACAACACTAATTATAACAGCCTTGACTAATATTTGTGTAAAATTTTATAATTACATCAATATTGTATCATGCTGATTAAATGTGTTTTCATATTTAAAGTGTATCACTTTAATTTACTTTCTTCTCTTACTATTTTTTCTCCCTTAAACTCATGGTGCTAAACTTTCAGTAGTGCTTATTAAAACATGAAATATTTTTGCATGAGAAGATAATTGGTTTCAGCTCTTGGTGTTTCATAGTGATAGTTTTGGTCACTATTTGAAAATGGACTGTGAGGCAAACTGTTTTAAAGGACTTAATATTTTTACTTTTTCATAAAACCATTATACTCTTTCTCTTCCCTGAACTCTTTTCTGTGATGTGCCACACGAATGACTTCTTTTCTGTCAGTAGATTTATTTTTCCCCAAATTTTATGTTTTTCTGGTTTCATTTCATTTTTCTCCTCACTCAAATTTCTAGTATTTTTACTCTAATGATCCTTGCTTCCATACACTGTATATTCACAATAAGCAGATGATACTGGGGGCTAGATATTTCTATGTAGTCACTGCAGACTCCAATCACATCTAAATGCTTAGGTGGCAGTCTTAATATTATGTAGCCATGCACATGGGTGTAAAACAAAGCTTCCCTGTATTGTCCAAGGCAGAGAGGCTGTGTTGAACTGCTGCATTCTCAGGCAGGAATAAGTTGTGTTTTAGCTGGTCCTGTGGAGACACTTCTGTGAGAGTCAGAGCAGGCAAGTTGCACATGAATGAATCTTTGGAAATTTTTTCTTGTAAGAGACATGGTTTGGTGAGGGAAAGGCTACAGATACCTAATTTAGATATATAAGGATCATTTTACCATGCTTCATGTGTTTATTTACTCTCTGTGAACTCATACCTGACTTTTGAACAACTGGAAGTCATCAAACCAGGCAAGGAGTGGCTATTGGGAATAAAAGAATCATGGAATAGGTTGAGTTGGAAGGGCCCTTTTAAAGCTCATCTGGTTCAACCCCTCTGCTGTGGGCAGGGACAATTTCCACTAAATGAAGCTGCTTGTAGCCAGTGTGTATTTCTTTATGGCTACATAAATGCAGGATGTCAGAACCACTGTTCCATGAAAGGCTGACAAAACTGGATGGCTGTATCATGTTACCAGCACTCATTCCATGAGCACCTGCGTGCCATCACTTGTTTCTTTGTAAGAATTTGATGAAGCTTTAAATGGTGAGTGGTAGTTATGAGACATATTCTCTCACTGCAGCTCACCCTCAGTAATATTTTCTCTCAGTCTTGAAAGGTTAAGAATTACTAAAAGTTTCTAAGTAATGTTTTCCTCATTGTTTAGTGTTCTCCTCTGTAGGATGGCTGGGGACTGGTTCACAGGGGTCACAAACAGTAAGGAAAAAACGGAATAATTTAGTTATTTAGTTAAAAAAATTATTCATGAATCTGAAGGAATACAGTCATTGTCAAACATGCTTGAAATTCCCCGTTGACAGCAAGGAACATTCCACAACACTGATGGAAATCTTACCATGTTTTGTTGTTTTAGGATAAAGAACAAAACTTGCTAATTAGGATTTGTTTACAGGTGCACGAGGCAAAATTTTTAAAATCAGTTTAATTTCCTACAGAGGGAAAGTTATGCTCTCTTAAACTTCTGTCAGAGAAGAAGAAATGAACTATATATAGAGTATATATACACATGTATAGAGTAGTCTTCATTTTCTTGCCAGTCTATTCCACTCTTAAATTAATTTTACTGCACGAGTCTATTATTCAGCCTACCTGTTTCTTTTCTTCATGTGTTCTCATTAATACATATTGAAAAGGGATAAAGGGAGGTGCTCTGGGATACAATATGCAGGATTTTCTTTAAATCCTTTCCCCATTATTATTCAAGGAAAATCTGATAGTTTTTTACATAAGAAAAATGTTAGGGGCTTTTTTTTGGACAAGATTCCATTTTCTGTTCAACTATTTGTAAAAGGCATTTTTGGTAGAAATTGAGAATGCTCACTACCTGAAAATAAAATCTTTGTTCCTGATGGTACAAAATAAAACAGAAATATTAAACTCCCTACAGCTCAAATAACATTAACCTATACATGAAACATATTTTGAGTATTCTAAAATAATAATAATATATTTACCCTTACAAATAAAGATTTAATTATGCAGTTTTTAAAATGAAATTGTAGCATGTTCGTATAAATTTCCCCTCTAGTAGTAGTGTATTTTCATGTATTATCAAAATGTGGCTATAAAAAAACTGTGAATAATTTAGCCTCACATTTTGTTTTGTTTCTTTTTTTTGTCTTTCAGAAATGAATTCCCCTATTGCAAGAAATGGTGATTATTTATTGATTCAGAAAGAAAACGGACTGAGGTTCTCTTGGGTGTTCTGAACAACATGTAAGTGTTCTAAGTTTATTTTAACACTGATTATGTCTTCAACTTAGGTAGTGATTATTACTTGATTTTAACAAAGAAACCTTTGGTTAGAGACGTTTCTCAATGTATTTCTTTATCACAGCAGCAGATAAGATACAGTGGCAGATTGTCTGAGGTAATACCTTTCAGAAGATATTTTTACCCCCTTGTTTTACTTTTCACATTAATATTCATCAGGTTCTACTAATCATTTGTAAGCTTCACAAAGGAAGGTTCATAGCAACACAAATTGAAAAAAATCTTAATTGATAAGCAAAGCTCTCAAAAAAAAATTTATGCAGGGCCTACCTGGTCAGCAAAGTGACCTGGCCCTAGATAAATGCCTTTATTAGTTAACTTCCCCCCAAAGTAGCAGTATTGTGACCTTTCCTGCAAAAACACGGCTACTCAGTGGCTGACAGAAGTGTAAACTCTGGTTAAAATTTTCAGAGTGGAGGAGATGCTAAGTAATATTAATGACTTAATATTACTGTGACTTAATGCACTAGTACAGAGAGGGAGGCTAAAAGGCCGCTTGCTCTTTCCCACAGCAGTTTGTGTGCAGCATTGAATCTGGTATTGCTAGTGGAACAGCAGTCTTCACTTTTCTTCTGTTGATGTTTGGTTTCATTGCCATGAGCATCTCCTGCCTGATAAAGGCACAATTCCTGAGGTGCATGTTGGATCTGTGACTCGTTTGACTTTTGGAAGGCTAATTGATTCAGCTTTGTTCAGGGTGTTGTTTCCGTCTTTTCTGTGCACAGACATTTGTGGGGACAATCCATGGGCTCCAGTACTGGGAGAATGAATATCTGTCATCCAAACAGTCATGCACTCACACAGAAGGAGGATTTTGAGCATCCTGGTTTTCAGTGTTTTCAGTATGATTTCTGTCACTGTTTTTAGAAACACTCCAGTCCAAGGGTAGAAGAGATGTCACTGGCTGAGCTGATGTGCCACTTCTAGTGACTAGTCAGAACTTAAATGTGAGGTTTGACACACAGCCAGCCTACTTGTCTTTGTTGAGATGAACTTTCCAACAACTCTAAAAAATAGTTTACTTAATATGATATGATATTTTTGCAAATAAATTATCAGTTGAAGGAAAGAGAAGTTTGAATCTGTTGAGCTGTAGGCAGGGATTCTCAAACTGGAATAGAAAAGCTATGGAAACTGCAGTGTGTCTGTGTTCTCTGCTGCAAGACTGACAACAAGAAGCTGCAAAATGGGTCCTCTGGACAAAAAATTGGAGGTGTGCTGTCAAAATTCTTGTTTTAGCAGGGCAGTTGACAATGTTCGTAGCTTCCTGCAGGAATAGACTAATGGAAAAATAAAATCACTGGGCATCCCTTTATCAACATCTAGATAGTTCTTTTTGTTTTCCTGGTTCATAAATATTTCAGTGTCATGATCAGAGGATTTAAGATCAAGTTTTTCAGTCTTAGGGGAAGAAAATAGATTTTTCATCATTGCATTGGGAAGATAATTTTTTTAATTTGATATGGTCATTAGATTTTGTGATAGAAGCCATCATCTTGAAATAAAAAAATAAATGTCTTAGTAAAATTTTATTGTCCAGACTAAAAGTTAGGTTGCAGTTGGCCTAAAATGACTGCATAGCTATTGACTATAGCTGATCAGGAAGCCTCAGCTTTCCATATGTGACATCCCATCATTTACATTTTCTGCTATTACAGCGCTTATAATTTTACGATGCCCAGTTCTTCTCTCTGCTTTTTGGTGGAGGCTCCTAGTCCTTGCTGTTGAAAGGTTTAGCAAAAGCTGTACTAATTTATTTACACATCCCCTAACAAGATAACTAAACACACGTGCTGCAGGTGTTTGGTTTTCAGCACCTTCAGCACTCAAAAGTATTCTGGCAGCCACAGGGTGGTGTCAATACTGGTGAGAACTGATCTAGGTTTTGCAAGAATTTTTTTTTCACATCAGAAAATGCAGATTAGTGGAAAAAAAAAAAAGCATGTCCTCTGTCTCTCATCCCAACTGGCTCCCTGATAATTTCTAGGAATAGCAGTGCTCTTGCAATAGGAACTAATTAAACACGGTTCTGTAAGGGAAGCTGTCTGCCACAAAGCCTGGAAGGTAGAAATTGGGCTGTGCTCTGAGCTGGGGGGTTTTGGTGCTAGAAGAAGCTCCTTGGAACCCTGAAGGCCTGGAAGATGGGTTTGGGGCTGGAGCTGGAGCTCTCTGTGCTTTGAAAAGGCTTATCTGGCTCAGGGGGCTTCACTTCAGGGATTAAATTAACTCCCACCCTCCAGAGCAGCATATGGGATTTTTGAGTACTTGAGAGTGCATTGAGGATCTGTGAACTTGGAGCAGCTCATGATATGTTTCTTTTGTTTTTGTACTGCTTTTATACTTTTTCATTTGCTAGAGTTCATCCTGATTCAGTTTGTTCTGTGTTTTTAAAAAATATCATTATTTAATAGAATAGAAATTCTGTTAGGAGTTTTATTGCTCTGTGATTTGGGGAGTGAAAAATTAATCATCTGACTAGTGCTGATAATAGTCCAGGTACATATTATTTTAAAGTGGTTTTATGTGGATATTATTCTTCAGCTGAAAACACTGTTTGGGAATGATTGATTTAATTCTTTTCTCTAGTTAGAGACTTGGCTTCTAACTAGAAGCATTTTATACTGTGTAGTTACTTGAGGCACTGTTATTTTCAATTCAACAGAAAATGGCTCTAAGTAAGAGCAGAGAAATGAGTGACATTGTGTTAGGGGATGTGTATCACAAAATGCACAGCTCCAGCTTGCATACAAAAACATCATTTAGCTCTGATAATAGAAATTAGATTTCAATCAGTATGCTCTTTGTTATTAATCCATTTTTCTCCTTTCATCTGAAGAGGTCCTAATAACATGTTAGACAAATCATACTCTTTAAAAACTGATTTGAAATAAAAATGCTTTTGAAGCCTTGTAATTTCAGGCATGCATTTTGTAATAATAATATGTTTCCTTGCTGCTAATGTATTGTTGCATACTTGTAAATGTGCACAATGTTGTTCTTTTATTTTAGTCCAAGTTTATTGTTAGGAATTAAATCATTCTTCCTATTTAAGCAAATTTGTGAGGGAACTGTAGGAGGTACAGTAAGAACACTAAATTTGAAGACCTAATAAAGACCTTAAATTCTAAGGTTATTAATTTGGAGGGTTGGAGGCCTGAGGTTAACTTTTTCCATTGGGGCGGAAGTGGTGGTGGTGTTACAAGTAGTTATAAATCTTTGATGTTTCATCAGTTTCAATTACTGTCTGAAGGCGAGGAATTTGTAGTGTGTGCACCCAAGCAAACACTCACTTCTGTGTGCAGTCTGCATGGCAGAACTCCCATATAGGCTGGGCTGCTCTTAGAGTCTCAACTGTGCATCTTCATGCAGCTACATTCTAGCAGACACTTTTCGTGATGCAGAAAAAGGCACACATTGCAAAGGCTTTTGATCAGCTGCTGTGATTTTCTTTTTGGTTTCTAAGGCCAACTTGAAGAACAAAAGACTTACTGTCAAAGATGCTGAGAAATTACTGCTAATTTAGTAATATTTCTTAGTTTCTTCTGCTGCTTTTAATCTAGCAATTCTTAGCTACCTAATACCCCCTTTTAAAAACACCCTTTTGGGGAGAGGGGGAGAACAACTTCCCTCTGTGCATGGGGCTATAGTGCTCTACCTGAGTGTTCCACTTCCTGATACCCTCCCTTTGTGCCAGCCCGATGGGGTAGTGAGCACAAAATCCTTCTCTTAAGGACATTAAAGGGGCCTCTCAGTATTGGTGTCTGCCCTCTTACAACCTTGCTATTTCTTGTAGGGCTGACTGTACCACAAACAAACCCTATTCCCATACATTGCTTTGCAGCTTTTCCTTAAGGCTTCATGAGTGAAATTGGATCAGATGAGTGGGATCCTCTGGTCCATGCTGCCACACATGAATTGACAGCCCCTGGACAGCAAAACTCCATTCAGCCTGCAAAGGATCATCTGGATGGATGGGGCCAAGAGCTTGATATATTCCTACCTCATAACCCTGCAGCTCTAGGGCCTCCTCGTGGACCAGTGTCCAGTCCCAAGAAGCCCTTTCTCTGGTTAAATCATACAAAGACTAGGCTATGATGGAAAAATCAGGGAAATGTTTCCTTAAAAGCCCCAGGGATAAGGCACACAACCAGGTGTGTCTTTGCACAATGGTTTTTATCTGTTCTGGTCTCCTGTGGCCACTCTCCCCCAGGTGGGACTCCTGCTCTGATAGCCATTCTGGGGCTACACAGGGGCTCCTGTGTGCCAGTGACTGACAGCTGCCCTAGAGGCTCCAGAGGGGATGGGGTGTGGGGCAGAGCACCATTCCACCTTCACTGAACTTGATCTGCCCCTTCCCACACACACCATGGTTTTGAGTCAGTCATCATTTTTTCAGTCTTTCTCAGTCTGCTGATGTACTATGCTTATAAAAAAAAATGGTTTGAAATGTTTCAAGCATTAGTGTCTGTGAGAATGTATAGCTAATATTATTAGGTATCTGAGCTACTTTCACTCAGGGCAGAAAGTGAAAGAATAAAAAGAATTAGTGCACATCAAAACCACATGCAGTCCAATCTATTTGTCATAAACCTTCATGTAAACTGAATGCAGTTGTTTATGTGTTTAAAATATATTTACTTGAATTCTATTAATTAAACATATTTGCATTTCTTAGAAACATTCCTCCTCAGGAACTAAGTACACTGAGTGTTATTTCTATCATGTTACATACAACCTTATTCCCAAACTCTACTGACTCACTTGTAGGTTTTCAGTTATCAGACTGCAGATCTGGCTGACAGTGAAATTACTACAAAATTGTTTTGTCACCAAAGTCCCTTTGGAACAGAAATAAGATTATGTCCTGTGCATCACCAGTTCATGGTCTTGGCATTTAAAATATTTCTGGTAGATATGGCATGGTTGATATCAATCAGTTAGCTGAAGCTTCTTAAGTTATACCCTAAATGTTGACGAGTGCCTTTTTGTTTCTCCCCTCATGTCCTTAGAGCTTTGATATATTTACATATAAACAGAGTCTGAAGATGAAAAAATCAAACAAACGTGTTTCTTTGGTGCGGACTCAGGGGTGCTGCTTTGCTTCAGAGCTGTCTGGTGTTTCCAGAGTCATTGTTTGGCCAGGCTGCTGCAGAGGTGCAGGGCTGCTGCAGGGGTGCAGGGCTGCTGCAGGGGTGCACAGCTGGCAGCTCGGCCCGAACACAGGGAGCAGCTGGCCAGGCACCGTGTGCTCGCTGAAAGGCTGCAGCTGGGTTTGGAAGCGAGGGCACGCCAAGCCCACATACGTGATGAAATGATCTTGTTTTGAAGGAAAATTTTGATAGAAGTCTTACAGTACTTTGAACTTTGTACACCAAAGGGTGTGAGAGAGTTCCACTTCTTCCCAGCACTAAAAAGTAGTGCTTGAAATCCCCTATTTTTCAGGTACTGATATCAAAACCGCTGTTGGGTGCTGCTTTGTTGCTGCTGTTTTACTGGCATGCTGACAGTCCTTGTCTTTGTTGAAGTTTCATTCTGTTACAACTCTTCTGTTTGATTAGTGTTCCAAACTGCTTTATTAAAAGAAAAGCCGGATACTCCAGTGATTCTTATGAAGTATTTCCTGCACTTACTGTTAGTTGAGCAAAGGGGCAGAATTGGTAATGTAAAGTTGTATTTTGTGTGAAAAATGGATACCAAGAATTTCAGCTCTCTTTCTTATTTCTGGAAACTGCATTATACCTGAAAATAAATTCCAGCTATACATATGCATTTATGTTGTGACCATAGTAAATATTCCTAATATTTTTCTCATAAAAAATTTAGGTAAATATATGAGAGTGTAGTTTTAGACTTGCTGTGCAGAGTTGTGTTTGTAGCAGATCTGCTTCCCTCAAAGGTAAGATGTCAGGCTATGATTTATCTGTATGTCTGTCTAAATAATCTAAATATCAATGCCATAAAGAAGATGTATCACTTCAGTTTGGTATTTGTTGCCAGTTTTGTTAGAGAATTGTTGCTTCTATAAATGGAAATACTTTAAGCGTTGGGAAAGAGTAATTAAGTTTGGGTAATGCTGTTTGGCTAAAATAAAACTAAGCTGATTTCTTCACTAAATTCAATTCTAAATCTGCTCAGAGTTCTGGAATATTAATTTACCAATATCCTATCCACCACACACATAGTCACTGCTTGCCACTTAATTCTATTTTGTTGTTTTGGAGGATAGATACTGTCCGCAATCAAAAATGTCTGTATTAATTCATTCTCATTTATTCTGTGGTCTCTGTACATGTATATTATATATATTTTTTTAAGGCAACATGCCTTGTGGTTTGAGAAAACAATGCTGTTCATAATGATATGACCACATATTTCTACCTGAAGAAGCCATATGCATTCCTTATGTTGACTCCCACTGTAAGGAGAATAGTAGGACAGGAAAAGAGCTAGTGAAAATGTATGTTATGAGAAATATCAGCTACTTAATGTCATTTGAAATAGTAAAATAAATTCTGGAGAAGCATTTTTCTTTACTAGGTGAGGTATCTAAAAATACATGGTAAATCACCAACAGTTGGCTAATGAATATGAGTACAAATAATGAGTACGATTGATAAATAAAGCACATATTTCTCTAGCTTATCTTCTTGCGCTTATCTCCATAAATACATAGTGTAAATACACAGAGAAAGGCAAAGGTGCATTAAAATAGGAAATACTGGAAATTTCACAAGGTGATCAGCACAAAAGAATTGCGTGCTATGAATTGTTTTATTAAACAGATGTTTTATTAAACAGTCACCCCAGTTCTGTTGCTGGCACCTTCATTAAACTCTGCATTGTTTTTTACTTGATATGCAACAGATCCTAATTCATGGGGGGACCTGTGCTAGAGTAATCTGTGAATGCTATCAGGCATTGTGAAAAATACAGCTCCTGTCACCCTAAACACATCTGAGATGAATCAGGGCAGCAGTGTAGCTTTAACTGTCCCGGCTGCTGCACACCATGAACCTGAAAATGGATCACTGCTGTCCTCCAGAACACAGCCAAAATGTCTCAACAAGAGAACGAGAGAGCTTCCACAAGCTGTCTCAAGGCTCTGAGGGTATAATTCTTGGGAAGCTCCTTGGCAGAGCCCAGAGAAGTAAACCTTGCTAGCACTTTCTCTAAGGGTTTGCAGCAGCCCTTTTCAGTCAGCCTGTGAGCTTTGAGGGAGTCAGTAATAATGCAAGGACTGGCTACATTTTCACATCCTAGGGGATATTGGCAGGACACTCTTGGGGATATGGAGAGCTGCACTGAGTGAAGGAGGTGACAAAAACTAATATTATAACAGTTCTGGAGATACAGAGTAGTCTCTTCTACTGTCCTGACCTGAACGGTGGGAGGCAAACATTTGAATGTATGTATAATCCTAGATGATATTAGATATTCTTTTATCCCTCTCTTGTTTTTTCTCAACTTGAGAAAACTGTTTTTCTGTGAGTTTTGGCTGGTTTGATTTGGAAAACAATAAAAAAACAGTAAAAAATGTTAAGTAACTTCAGAAAAATGGGTGTCAAAGAAATCTATTTGAGAATACTGCAGTTTTTCTAAGGGAACAGTTCTATTTCAGAGTCCTATGAGACAAAGCTCTCACCAAAAGATGGGATTTCACACAAGGTTCATACTCCCAGCAACTCTATTAGAAAGTACTTAGATGATTTTCTATTTCAAATGCTGTTAGCTTGGTTAAATGCCCATGTTTTATGCTCCAATTACTGTACATGTCTTTTAATGCTAATACCTTATTAAAACAATTGGTAAAAATAGTGGTGTAAAAATGGTGAATACTTCATTTATATTTCCTATATGAAAAATAGAAAATATAAAAGAAAGCACCTTTTGTTTCCCTTTCATCATGTTAGTCTATTTTGAGCCACTTTTCAAGCTTCCATGGAAACATTTAGCCAGAGATATGGAAAAGAGATTAGAAATATGAGCAGCAAGCTCTGACTTTCTGCACTTTCTGTGCCCTTTCTGCCAAGCCAGAGCAAATGTTTATTTGTTACTCCTCAGTGCATGTTATGAATCAGCAGCAAAAAGGAGGACAGATATAGAAGGATGTCATTCAGCATGAGACAGAGGGGTATTTTTTGTAATTCTTCCGTTATGCCTTCTATTTTCCTGGTGTTATTGTCCTCATAGGCCCTAAAGCACTTTAAAGAACAACACAAAGCAGCTTTGGTACTATACTGACTCAATTTCAATGTCATTAACTCCTCCTCCATCTCATAGAAATTCTCCCATGGTATGCTGAACATTCCTTTTTTGATTCTCTTTCATTTCACAAGCAGCTGTCTGAATGGCCAACAAAGTGCAAAAGTCCCTCTTTCTGGTATGTACAGCCAGAAGGCACATCAGACATATAAAATGGACTGAAAAAGTCTATCCACTGACACTAAGTGGTGGTAGACCACTCAGAAAGATAAAATTCTGTTGATACAGAGATAATGGAGATGTATTGTACTACATATTCAGAATGAAATCTGTTTATCTTTACCTGCATTCATTGTATGTGTTGTGTTTTCACTAATGGAAGGTGACCTTTGTGACCTTTTGCTCTGTTTGAACGGAACAATTGAAGTTTACATCTGTGCTATATTTACTCTCTTTAAAAAACAAAACCCAACCACAAAATCTTGAAAAATATTTAAGCTTTACAGAAAATCAGACATGCTGTATGGAGTGTTAGCTTTGTGTCTTTCCTGAGAGTTATTCCTGTTTTGTGTAATACTTCCAGATGATAATTGTTTGTTAAACACTGTCAGATGCTTGATATTATCCAAAGAAGCCATTAAGCTTCTTGCCATGATGGCATTACAGGATTTACCTTTTGCTCTGTTTTGTTCTGTGCATTCTTTTGCTGCTGAAACACAGAAAGTGATTCCTTCACATAGAATAAAACCCCAAAAACCACCTTTAAAAGCATTCACATGTTCTTGTTGAACATGTAACAGGTTACATGTGCTTCCCCATAATCAGAATCAGCATTTGTTGAGTGTAAATGTGGCTTGTGGGGCTTGTTGCAGTTGGACTTTCCCAATCCAAATGATTCTGTGATTGTTCAGCTCACAGCTGGCAATTCTGCTGGAGTTAGGTGCTGGTTCAAGGCAAGAAAGGACTGCAGATGGGACCCCCTGATTTTGTATTGGGGATCCCTTGCCCCAAATATTTTGATTTCTGCTGGCAGAAATCTGCCCCAAGCATGTTCTTGTATAGAGCATAGGAAGAGAGATGCATCATCACTATGTATAATATTCCTTTATTAAAGGAAGTCTTCATACCAGCATAAATATACTGCATCAAGGTAACTTAGTGAACTGAGACATGGTTTTTCTTTCCTAGATTAAAAAAAAAAAAAGATAAAGGGAAAGAATTGCAATCTGTCAATGTATTGACAAATTGGCAAATTCATGGATGAAATCCTACAGGAGTAGTAGGATCATTATATGTACTAATAAATTAGACTGTCCAATGTCTTGAGTTTTTGGATCTGGGTGTGTGCAGAGAATCTTCAGCGAAAAATAAACTCACAGAAATAGCACTTACAGAAGATTGCAGAAATAAAACTTCAAATGAGAGCTTGAAGAGTACAGCAAGAAAGGAAATAGTAACAAAGACTTTTTGTAGAACATGTTATCTGGCTCTGAAGAAATAGTGTATGACAAATGCTTTGCAGTTTTTCCTTGTGTTTTTTTTTTTACCAAGAGGGATAATACAACTTTTGAAATGAAAAATTGAAGGAAGAGCTGACAGTAGAGTTTCTTCCCTGACAAGACTTGCTGAGCTCCAGAGCCCTACCCTTAGGAGAACTTTTGTTTCTCAGACAGAGGCTATTGAAGAGGAGTCTGATTTTTCACAGGACAGGTGTAAGTCTTGTTTGCTACTGTAGGGAAAAATCCATAAAATTCAATTTGTCCCTCTTGAGAACTTTTCTCCTGTGCTGCATTGTGTGTAGCTTCTGAGCAAATAAGAAAAACTATTCTACTGAATACAAACATTCTAGCAAACTTCACTAAACTACTCTCCTTTAGGTCAAAGAGAGTAAAATGAAAAGAGGTTATGTCAATAAAAGCCTCACTGAAAGATCACACGGATTAAGGAATCATAGTCTCAACACAAGAAAAGTAAAGACCAGACACCATTTGCAAATTTGAGTTGTTTCATTGTAAAATTAAGCAGAATAAGTAAAGAAGAGAACAATTTCAGCATTGTATGGTTTTTTTGAGTAGCTGGCAGATTTTGGGGAGAAGGATTCTTCCCAGTCCTCCTTGGTGAACTCTGTACGTGCAATGCTTTGCACTCTAAGATTTTAAGGGTGGAAAAAAAAGTAACTTCTTATTTGTTATTACTTTGTCTTTCTGAAAACTTGCAGTGATAGGCATGATTCCTTTTAAAGTGGAGCCTGAAACACACAGGAAGTGTAACATCAGCGTTAATACCCAAGATTTAGGATGCTTTCTAATGAATTTTAATCCCTGGGAACATTCAGTTAGATTTTCTGAGATAATTTTTCATTTCTGATATATTCCAAGTGATTTATCCTGGCATTTGCCAGATAAATTACTTGCTTCAATGTAGATTATGCTACCAAGACTAAGCTGATAGAGATGACAGTATTTAATGGTTGAACAATACTGGGAGTGGCTGTTTGTTGGTTTTATCATTGATAACCTGGCTGGACATTACATATTTCTTTTCTTTGTTTGGTATTTTTAAGTGTTATTCTGTTGCAGGTCAGTTGTAAGAGAACCTTCAAAATTATACCAAAACCTGATACAGAAAGGAAGTTAAAACAATAATACTGCTTTTCTACTGATAGGATAAACTGTCCAATGCTTATATATACCTTGTGATTTCAAAAATAATTCCTCAAGGAACCAAAAACTGGTGGCTACTGGCTTACTGCAGTGAAACTGTGAAAGCTCAGAATAGTTCTGGCAATAACAAACTGTACTTACATTGTAGAAATCTAAACCAGCCCCAAACTGTCTGAACATACTACTAGAAAATTGACTGTACCCCAGCCAAACCCAGCACAACTTACTATACATAGCAGCAATTTGTTAACAGATTTTCTGAATAATCAGCCTCTTGTTTTTGCACATACTCAGCAAAATTTGCAGTGTATCAATAAAGCTGCACCACCCTTACATCAAGCATTTATAAAAGTGAAAAATTGTCTGACATTCTGGTTATGTAGCCTGCATTTATTCTTGGGAAACAAGAAAAACAAAGGGGTGTATACTGCTTTATATATATAGAGAGAGGCCTAGATGCAGTGAAAAGTGGCAATTAGAATAGTGGTAGGTGGTAGGACACAGGAACAGGTAAATCATGATATGCATTTTTAAAATTTTTTAAAATGTCTTAATTTAGCTTTTTATGTAAAGCTTTGAGATATTGACACAATTTCAGAAGACATTTTCCTTTTGTCTTTGAAATGTTCATGATTTGCTAATGCAATGAAAAAAAGTCATGATGTTTCTAAATAATAATTCTACTTAAATTTCTTCAATGACGCAAGAAGTTGTTAAATATAAATGATTCAAGATTATTGTGCTGAAAACCAAAACAGTATTCAACAATAATGTCATACCTTTAAAGATCTTCTCTTTTAAAAAGTCTCAATGTATTTTGTGTATGTGCAAACCACAAATTTCTGATATGCCAGATTTATTTTAGAAATACAAAATTCTTGATCTGTTTTAATTAGCCATCAGTCTAAAATCCCAGATAACAGAGGCCTGAGTGAGAGGAAAATAAAAAGGCAAACTGATCTGTTTATATGGCAGAAATCAAGTTGATAAACTGAATTCAGCTCCACTCTGAAGGAAGTGATATGTTATTAACTGATAGTTCAGGCACAAACAATCTGAATAAAAGTCACAGTCCACTCCTAGACTGTGAGCGAGAAAAGCTGAACACTTTCTCAGCTCAGCAGTGGATTTTGCCAGTGTGTTTGTGATATTTGTTACATGAGTCCCTTCCTTCCCTCAGCTTTAAAATGAATGTTATACTTACTGGTTATTTATTAGACACTTTGAGATGAATTGTAGAGAAGAATGAAAATTTGATGAGTACGTTTCAAGTAATTCTCGAGCTTTGTTCCTCATTGGTAAAAAGTGCAAAAATCCAAACCAGTTACGAACATAAATGAGGCTTTTTTATTGTTTTTTATATACTTTAAGAGACCTGGAATTCATTATTTTTCAGTGAGTCTTCATTTTTGTGGAATATTCTGAGCAACTATAAATTAAACCCTTAGTTTATACTGCTGCTAATATTTTAACTGAGGGAGCACAACCACATCTTTTTTGTTTTGTCTCCTTATTATAATTATCTGATTGCACAGCACAGGTTATGATCAATCATGATTCAAATATAAGTTTAGGTTGTTTTCCCAGTTCTGTTGCCTTCAGTCTGACAGCTGCTCCCTTGACATCTCCCCAAACTAGTCAGACCTTAGAAGTAAATAATGACAGGCAAACTAAGAACTGTCTCTCATGCTGACAGTCATTTTTCATTCCCGAAAGACATTGTCAGTTTCTTGGATGACTGCTTGAGCTTCTTGGACTGCAGCCACATTTGTTTTATTTTTGAGAAGTTCAAGAGATAGCAGAGTGAAATGAGTGACCCTTTTCATCCTTCATCTTGAAAAAAAAGACAATGAAAACGACCAGGTTGCTCCATTTCAGCATAAACTAAGCATTTTCTCTTCCTTTCTTTAGGCAAAGTGAAAGTAAATGGAATTTTATTCCCTTAAAAATGTTTTGAATAACTTAATCCACTGATATTTTCCAGTAGTCAAAATGGGCAAACATGTCACCAAAAGTATTTATTTTTGCGCATTTTTGAAGTACTAATGTGTTTCACTGGTATTTCCGATCCCTTCAAATAAGTACTGTTGTGAAAAATTAGAAACAAAGGAGAAACAAGTTTGCTTTAACAAAGTAACCATGGGGTCTTAATGAATAATTTCTGCACTGAAATTTGAATTCTTTCTGCACTTATTATTTCAATGAGGATGCAATGCCATAAGACCCATGGAGTTAGTCACATGAACATGAAGGGAAACCCATGAATACCAGGAATAGAAAATGCTGACTGACCCATTAGCTGAAAGTTGTTCAACAAATCTGTAAAGAAAATAGATACATCACTAAATAGTGTCTTTTTTCATTTCCAGTCATAGAGAAAAAAAACAGGCAGTGTGCATTTTTCCAGTCAAAATGGAATTAATGGAAGGCAACGAAATGTTCAGTAGCATTCTCCATGGAGGGGCTGGAAATTTAAATATAAATAAAGCACTTTCATGATGACAGTACATCCAAAAAATACTTTGAATTTAGGCCAAACAGCCCTAGAGAAAATGAGAAATTCCTAATGCTTCCTGCCAAAGAAAAACAAATATGATTCCAAATTAAAACCCGTGAAGACAGTTGCATATCTGCAGTTATGTTATACAAGGAAGTGTTGTTTGTTGTTTGATTACATGAAAACCAATTGTAGGTCATGAATTTTAACCCTCAATACAAACAGAAGGATAGACTAATGAACTTCTAGCCTCACTTCATGATATTCTGCTTTTAATTTTCAACCAAGTGTCCATGAAATCCACATTTTAGAGTTATCAAAAAAAAAGGCAAATTGCATTAAATGTCATTCAACAAAATACATAGAAATTAGAGTGGCAATGCAGTTTGTATGCTTGAATCTTTTGTTGCTTTGTGAAATCTTTTTTTTTTTTACTTTTTGGGCTTTATATTTTCTCTTTGCAGATGTAAAATATGTATAGGTACAGGTATTTAACATGGAGCATAAATTCAGAGTTCTGAGTTATTCCTTGTTAAATGATAAGCTAATTTGTCCATGTCCCTGTCACTACATGGAAAACCTTGATATTAAGTCTGGGTTTTTTTTCCTTCACAGGAATGTATCCAAAAGGTCTCTTGAAAATCTCACTTCAGGAGAAATAAATGTGCCATGTTAGTAAGGGATGTTAAAGTGAATGGAGAAATAGCATTAAGAAGGAAAGACCATTATATTTGATGCATAGCTAGCCTGAGTAATCTATATAATTATAGAAATTACAGAAATCAGGTATTCAGAAAGGGATTAGGCATGTAGAGTTAATAATGAGAGTATCTGCAATGGTATTAGTGAAGAGCATATCTGTAAGGATTATAGTATTTATTATTACAGGACATACATTGAACACACTCTGGGTATTAAAGTATGATTGTAAAAGTCTCGTTTCACTGTTCTATTAAGGTTAAAATAATGGAGCAACTCAGATTTAACATGACACTTTCAAAATCAGGGATTTTTTTTGAGTTACAGATAAACTGTAATGCTGAAGGCACCAGAAATAGAGTGGGGGGAAATTCCAAATATGAGAGGGAGAAACTTCAATCTTGGCAGCACAGAGCATCATCTTGTTTTTGGTTAATCGCTGTACAAATTTTATGGTCTATAATTATCCTTAATTATAGAGATACACAACCATTATTATGCTGAAAGGAAGATGATAGTTGTGCACAGTCAAACAACCTTCTTCTATATCTCTTTATTTTCTGGAAAAGAGTATAGGATTATAATACTCGTAGGTGTTTCTTCTGTCAGTTTTGGAGCAGTATACATAACAATTATTTCTATTATCAACTTTCATCACTCATTAAATAGCTTTGAAGAACTGGGAGAAATATCTTGCTTTGTGTCAGTAGCTGGCAAAGCAAAGTTGTAGAACAGCAGCAGGAAGATGAGGAGGCTATAACTGTATTGCTGTTTCACTCTCCAAATGATCTGAGGCACTGGCATAGTACTGCTGGGAAGGGTGCTCCTCTCTCACCCAAAATGTACCGTGGTTGCTTCTCTGTCAGGACTGACTGAGTAGTTTCAAGGTCAGGAAGGAAATCCTGTTAGCACTTGAGAGATCCAAAGCAGGCTTTGGATAGCAAGCAGTCTGGAAATGTGCCTGCAAAATGCTCTAATGTAGATTTGCCACTCCCTGAGGGGAAAAAACTTCTCTGTGCCCGTTGGACCATATTGAAACCATTCAGTGCTGTGAAGGTACTGGATCATGCAACTGCAAAGGGTTTACAAAAGGAAAAGCAGTACATCTAATTTTCAACATTTAAATGAGACATGGTTTTGCTTCTGAACAAGCAGGAATATATCACGGAGTATATTGCTCTCTGTCAAAACTGGTAATGTAGTTCCAGATCATTCTCCTGAATATTATTTCTCAGAAAAGGCTTCTTTCTGGAATCAGCACTCCTTAATTTATCAAACATCAGGCAAAGAAACATATCAGTGAAATGTAATCTGATGACAAGTTGCAGTTTTAATAAATACATTTTCCTGATTTTTTTTTTACTGTAGCAGGAGAAAAAATACAGGGAAAATGAGGAGTTATGTGATATGATTATTGTATATTCTTTGAAATATACCATGTGGATGCAAAGGATGGCAAAAATGGAGCCACTGACTGCTCAGTTCCTTTGGTTTTAACCAGAGGACAATAAAAGAGTTATTTTTATGCCATTTGCAGGTTGAGGAAGTACATTCCCCTTACTTTCATTTTCATATTACCAGCAGCCTTCTTCAACCATTCCACTTTGTCTTTCATTTGAAAGACTCGATCAGAGAAACACTAATGCCATCTTCCCTTTTCCAAGCAAAACTGGAACGTACTAAAAACCTGATGTTGATTTGAAGGAAAACTGCTGCTATAATGGCAGAGACCTGGCAGCTTCCCAGTGGCTTCCTGCACCTTGTTCCTTGCTGTCTCCCCTGCAGACTGGAGAGGAGTGACTGCCCTTGTCCACGGGGTAATACATGTGAGCTGTGCACAGAACAGATGCTCAGTCAGGCACTTGAATGATGACAGACCCCTCCATGATCAGATTTAAGTTTTATTTAAAGGCTTGTCGGGTTGGGTTTGAATCTACTTTCAGTGTCATCTGTTGGTGCTACTCACATGGTTCTGTGTAACACTTGGCTTCATTTTGTTAACAAATTATGAACTTAAGAAGTACAGGGATCAAAAAACCTGACACTATTAATATATTTGAGGAAGGAATTTCTGAGATGGCTCATAAATATTCTCTACTTTCATCACGATTGCATTATTTACCTGAGATTGTACCTGCTTTTTCCTACTAGGAGCTACTTTTATTTGTTTGTTTACTTCTAAAGCTGTTTTGTTAGGAGCCCTGGAGTCATGCAAAGCACGGCTTCATGCTGTCCCAGCCACTTCATATTAGAGGTGCTTAGCTGGGGTGGAGGTTTTGTAATTTTACATAAATGCATTTCTGGTTTTGGCTCTTTGTTATATCTACACAGACAAGAAAATGAACCTTGTGTTCTCTGTGAAATGCTGCTTTACTGGCCATCTTATTCAAATATCTGTCCATTAGGGACATTTGTGCTACCCTAAAAGACATTTCACAAAAACAGCTGAAAATGCATTAAAAATACCTTCCTTTGGCCAAAATAGACCTAAAGAGCAGCAATCTGATGATTCACATTTCTCTTCCTAATTCCTGACTTGTTTTTTTTCTCTTGCAATCAGTATTGGCTGTAGGTTACAGTAGCTGACCAGCTTTCCTCACTTTGCTGAATACAACTTTTCCTTCATAGTACAATACAATTTTTACAAGGCAATTTAAAAGACCCTTAATTTAGGGATGTTTTTAATGTTCTTAGAAATAGTAATCTTTTGAATATTATCTATGCCAGATAATTGTTATCCAATGTTTCTTTTCCAGTTATCAGGTTATTGTTCACTTATTGTAGAAGTAGGCAAAGAATTCATTGCCATCTGAAGTATGAATACATTGCTTGATATACAGAAAAGTCCAGACATATTCTTCCACAAATCAGCATTAAAATTATATATTTGAGTATGACTATTTATTGTTTATAAGGGTATAAATGTTTTGAAATTTTACTGTTTTCCTACAGTCTGATTTGTTACTCTTTTTCTGTTTGTTTTTGTTTCTTTTCATGGCTGTCATCAGCATGTATAATAGTGCAGCAACTTTGAGAATTGTCACTTCCTTGAGTGGGACTCAGTAATTACAAGATCACCCAAGGCAAATTGAATCTTAAACTATTCTGGGCAGTGAAGGAGGAATTTCCTGTGGAGGTAGAGAAAACAAAAATTCAGTAGTAAATTTATACTGTAAAGGCTTTATCTGTTCCATATTCAGGTGATGATTTCAAATTACAGTAAACAATAGCATCTGCAATACTCAGAGGAATAGTAACTTCCTTTATGAGGGAGATCTGGAAGAGGATGACATAATTAATGTCAAAAACTGAGAAGTGAGAGAGGACTGTGTTTATTTTCTCTAAATGCATGAAGACACAAGAAAATGCCAGAGTAGGAACAATTTATTAAAATCCGGTGCTGGCAGAGAGGTAAATGGAGAAATAATGGCATGAATACATTTTGGTGAAGTGTTTTAAAAAGAAGTTGTATTGTCTAGCTAGAAAAGAGCTAACTTTCTGTGGAAAGAGAGAATTCTTATCATAATGCTTCACAGCTTCTGTTAATTATGACTATGCTTGGCAGCAAGAAATTGGATCCACTGACCTCTGCATTCTCAGATATATTTTTGTTGTCAATTTTCTCCCTTCTCAATATGCAAAATCTTCTGGTCTGTCTTTGGGATACCTATGTACTTTTCTGAGAGAAAAGATTTTTTTTCATTCCTTTCCCTTCAGTCAGTAGGTCTTGTCTAGGAGAACTGCAAAAGGAAGACTACAAACATGAGTAAAAACAGCGGTTCTGCTGAGCGCTCTCATGGAAAATAGCAGAGCAGTTGGGACCAGCTTCTAAATGTGTCTCTTGATTCCAGGAGAATGTCTCAGTAGTCAGACTGTAGGCAAATGGAAAAGCCTTTATATAAAGACCTCTGTGGGTTTGGCCAACAGGGAATGGTTTGAAAAGGGAATATGGTGAAGCCTGTGGAACACTGGATCTCTATTCCATGTAGAAACCATCCAGCGAGTATCACATTTTAATAGCTTTCTTTTATTCTTGATTTTCAAGTTACATTAAGTAAAACTATTAAACTAAAGAGATTAATTGTAGAAATGGATGTAACAAGCTGATACCATGTAAAAGTCTTGAATTTCAGAAGAGGTCAGTCTTTAAGGGCTTTGCTGATAAGGTAAATCACTGTAAAAAACTATTATGCTACAACAAATCCATTATCCAAAATTGAAACACAACCCTTCCTCTGGGGTGATGTATGGCAGCTATTCAATAACACACACAAACACTGGAGAGTAAGAAGAGATTAAAAGGACAGGATTGTAACCATATGGTCACCACTGCAGTAAGTATATAAAAGGGAAAAACTTTCAGATGATGCAAGAATTTTTTCTTTACTTCTACTGGCAGAGGTTAATAAGAAAAACTGAAGAAATCCTCAGAGAACCCATTGTTCACAGGGCTGAATTATTTTACAAATGCTGAAATTCAAATTCCATCTGCTAATAATTCAGTTCAGAATATACTTGAAAAGACCTATGATGGGATGAACTTTTACAGCTAATTTTAAGCTTCATCCATAACTCTTTTGAGAGCTATTGAATTGTTAGAATTTGAAGCAGAAAAGGGTATATTTTAGTGTCAGCAGCATGTATTATGGCTGTCCTTCTTGGTATTTCCCTTGGAATGTTGAAATATTGGAAGCTGTGTGTAAGAGCAGATCCTGTATGGAGAAGATTTCATGTTCTGCCTTGCTCATGTTTATCAAACTTTAGCCAGTTTGAAATCTGCTAAAAAAAAAGGGTTTGAATTCAGCAGTACCCAAGAACTTTTTTACTGGTTTTATCTGATTTGGGAAGACAGAAGCAAAGATAGACCAAACAGATATCACATATCAAACAAAGGTCTTTCCATAATAGTTTCTCTGTGATGGAAAAAGAAGAAAACTCTCTGTTTAGGGTCTTGAAATACTGGAGCATTCAGCAGAGGCTGCTTGGTGCAGAGGAAGGAGATGCCCCTGTCCATGCTCACAGCATGACCAAGTGGTGCTTCCATTGGTCACAGCCACAGATGGGTGTGCTCTCCAGTCTTCTCTCTGTCATTAGGTTCAGAAGTTCTGTAATTGTCCTTCCTTTCTTTTATGATGACTTTTGTGCTGGTGAAGGGTATCGACAGTCCTGAAGGTTATAATTCTTTATTGGAGATTAGTTCAGAGTATACAAATTCAATGCAGTTTTTGAAACTGTCAGTTTCACCTCAAGCTTCACCTGTTGAAATCTTGTTTAAAAGCTGGAGAAGCTCTGTCTCCACAACCTATTCACTGAAGAGTTTATAGGCATCTTCATCCTTCTGGTTCTTCTATGAAAGCAGCACTGCCATCAGCAGCTGGTTACATGAGCTTGCCCCCTGTAAAAGAGGAAACCAAGAGGTAAACAGCTGATAGGCTGCCTAGAGCTTTTCAGTAAATTGATTATATCCTTCTAATACTACTTCACTGGGGTTGCCAATTTGCACTGTTCTTTTGAGGGTTGAACTAAGTTTAGCTTTTGGCCTTTCACCAAATCTGACTTTGTTGTGGGCTTTATTGGTTTAAACAACACACACACACACACATCCTTGACCCCTTGCCATGCCCAGCCATTCAAAATGTTGATACCAATTCAAATTAAAAACATGCCTCTTGTTCATATACAATATTTATGCATCTGTTGTACTGGTTTGCATTGCAATTGAATTTGTATCTTATGCTATCTAAGCTCAAAGAGGAAAATTCAAAGATACCAAGATAACACTGGTGTAAAGCAGTGTTATAATGTAACTCATAGTGGTTGACTGCTGCATTTCAAGTAATTTTTTAGTTACTTTGAATGCTCACAAAGCTATAAAAATTAATGATTACAAAGCCAGACATGGCCCAGTGCAGAAAGTATTATGCTTAAAGATATTTCAGCCAGCTTATTTTTTTTTAAAGTGAAAAATCAAATTTTTTCATCTAATTCTGAAATGTATTTTAGACCTTGAAAACAGTTTATACACAGAGCAGCACTTTCTTTTCTGCACTAGTACTGTAGCCAGAGGGAAAGGCCTTGAAAATTACTACTAATGAAACCACAACATTCAATTCCTTTACAAAAAAAGAAAAAAAAACAGCACAGCATAAATAGTTTATAGGACAAATAACCTAATAGTCCATGCACTATTTGTGGAGGAGAAGAATAAGTTTCTAAATGGAAAATATTTGCAGTGACTTTATGTTTACCTGAAGACAAACTGCAACAAGCAAGTATAAAAAGTAGCACTAAGTCTTATTTAGAAGCTCTTTAACCCTGATTTGTCTGATAGCAGCTTGTTGTTTTGGTTTACTTGCTTTGTTGTTGTTTCATTCTCTGCACCACATCAAATTTAGCCCAAGTGTCTGTCCTCAGTGTTAAAGAGCATAATACAACATTCATGTCTGAAAGGTAAAAGATATGCTCTGAGTTTTTGAGTTTGTGCTCTGTTGCATCCTAAAAACGTGATGTGTTTGTGATCTGTTGCCTTCTACAAAAAGCAGCCCAGGTTACTTGGTTGTACATGTTTTTACATGTTTTTATAGAACCAAGAATGGGAGATATTGAACAACAAGACAGGCAATATTCATAGTTGCTGCATTACATTCGTGATCAATTTGAAACATTTTGCACTTCAAATAATACCTAAAGTTAATAAAGTAGCTTAACATCACTGCTCTTTTCATTTTCAAATAGTGCAGTTGAGATGCTGTGATGCTGAAGTGCTTGATAAGGCTTTGCATAGGGAATGGATATCGACCCTGGTTGCTAATGCACTAATATAAAATTACCAAATATGCTCATGTATATGAATGAAAATATACTTTGTTTTGTTTTATTTGTATGTCCATCTAAGAGTAAGGTAAAAATCATGCCCAAAATCTTATGTAACTTTCTCAGATGGAACTGCATCAAAGATAACTTCATTCCTTACTGGGCAATATCTTAAGACATATAATATAAGATATTAAGCATATATATGACTTTTAAAGAGATAGACTTTTTTAAAAATTCCTATTACAGCTACAGTCAATTAACATGGCCTATGGAAGGAAAATCAGTTGTTTTATGACCTTTCCACAAATGAAAAAGAACTCAAAACCCTGCAGTTTTAAGGCAGTTTGATTGCCTAAAGATTGGTGGCTATATGCATATTTGACACTAATTTTTGAATGAAGGCAACTTCAGCTTTTTCATCTCTTATCCAGTCCATGAATCCCTTTCAAAGTTAAGACGGATTATTTTAAAATCTGTATTTTCATCTCTCTAATTTTAAATTATAACTCTTATTTTAGCACATTAAAGAAGTATCAAATTATTTCATACCCACGTTAAAAAAGTAACATTTAAAGTCTGACATATTAAAAGAAGTTTTTACAGATAGAGTTTATATGATACACTGCATAATGAGTCCATGGCAAGAAGTTTTTATTGTGTCATTTGTGCTTCCTGTAACATTATTTTCTTTTACATATTTATGTAATAACTGGAGGTAAATCTCTTGACCTTCTTATCAATATTTCAGGGTTCATTAAATACCTGCTGAAATTAGGGAAAAGATGGGGACATAGGAAATAATCAGAGAGAAATAGGTGCTGAACGACTCAGATAAATTTGCTCTTTTAAGATGTTGAACAGAAAGCAAAAAAAAAATCTTTTGCAGCAAGGAAAATTAAACCTAAACTACTTTTTCTTTCATTCTTTACACCATATTTAACCTAAGGACATGGCTGAACAATTGACTCCTACTTTTCCAATACTTGTCTTCAGATTAGAAACATGTAACGCTTGCACCTCTTAAACTGTCCAGATTAAGAGAATATTAATTGCATTCTTCTATTTGTTACAATTAATCTTCAACTGTCTTTGCAGAATGAAAACTATTGAAAAATTGGTCCTTATGTCTACAGTCAAACACGTTTTTGGCCTTGTTGCACTCAAATCTGAACAGAGACGCTGGCCAGACCAGCTCACCAACTAAAGTTTGTAACCTCTGTTACATAAAAAATGTAGGTACAAGATTAAACTATTCCCATTAATTATAGATCTATATCTTGCTAATGGTAATTCAGATTCTGGTGATTTAATTTGTTAAGGACACACTTTCTAAACCAGAACCAGACACATTTTCTTTGCCAGTGAAATCTGTAATTTTTAACTGATACAATTGTAGGAAGCTCTTGCAGTTTCTAAAACCAAAAATATTTTTATCCTACCACTTCCATAGTAATTGTTATCACCAGATAAGATAGGCAGAAACTGTAGGAAGAGTGGTGAATGTAGCACCAGCTTGACGCTTTTTAAATTTGCGGTGGAGACTTGATTTAGCTGCCTAAATGTAGCCTCCAGCTGCCTTTCCAGATGGGCATGAGTCTCCCATAGATCCTGTTTTTTCTGCCAGACTCCTGACAATGTCTCACATAATCCTGGAGCATGACAAACAGCATTAGACGTTTATATTTAAGCAACAGATTGAGCCCTGCATGTTTAAATACCAAGAGTATATGTCATTAAGGGACATATGTCATTAAGCCTTACTGAGGGACTTCAAGAAGCACTGTGGAAAAGTAAAGTATTTCTGAGCTGGGATCAGAACAAATTCAGTAGTTTAGTTCATTGTGAGTCAGGATTTAACTGCAGGCCATCAAAGGAGACATTAGAATGAGTTCCATAGATGGAACTAATGTTGTGTAGACTCAGGTCAAATTCAGTATTCATTTGGAATAAGGTTTTTTAAGTATCCCAAATAAGGCTTTCTAATGATTTGACATAAAAATATAAAAATCCAACAACAAAAAACAAAAGAAAACCCAACAAAACTCCACCAAACAACAACAACAACAAAACAAAAAAATCCCAAATCAACCAAACAAACCAACAAAAAAAAAAAATCCAAAACCAAAACAAACTAGAATGAAAATAGAAAAAGAAAAAAAGGAGCAGTGATATTCCTTCTGGTTTCTTTGCTCTTTAGAAGTTTGGCTAATTCTGCTCTGTCTATCTCAAAGCACCCTATGGTTTTTAAATGGATAAGATATTTACATCTACCTACTAATCTAAAGGGCTGACAGTGTTCATCTGTGCTGTTAAACCACTGCTGTGTTCTGTCTCATAGTTGGCTGCACTTCAGTAGTAAATGGAATTAGTCTATTATTATAGAGTTGTGAAGTACTTTGAGGTCTGTCAGGATGTATAACATTTCATGACTGCTTGCCAAATAGGTAAATATCTCAACCATTTTACAGTCTTAAAAAAAGAGAAAAAAAATTCAGCTATATGTTGTCATTTTCATTATCATTATTACTACTTTTTAGCTTTACAGGAAACTGAAATCCTAAGTAATAAATGTTACACTGAGAATTTTCCAGTCATCTTTTTTTTTCTAGAAATACACAATAGGTATTTCAAAAGCAAGGAAATATATTCACCTGAATTTATTTTTGTTAAGGTTTCAGCTCCTAATGTTGGTACTTCTTTTAATATCTAGGCAGATGTGGAATTAATGCAACAGTGTATGGCTTTGCATAGGAACTTCAGGAAATTTGGAAATTTTGATGTAGTTTTCACCCTTTTGTAGGAAGGAAATTCAATTCTTCTCACAAAAATAAAAAGGAGATAAAATAGTCTATCTGTCATGGTATAGTGACCTTGGTAGTGATATCATCCAAGAATAATTTAGGTTGGAAGGGACCTCTGGAGGTTGTTTTGTCTGGCTGTATATTTGAAGCACAACCAGCTTAGATGAAGCAGTCCTCAAAGCTTGTTCAGTGAAATTCTGAACATCTCCAAAAATGTAAATTCCTCAGCTTCTCTGGGCACCTGTTCCAGTATTTGATCACTGTCACTGTGAAAGGGTTTTTTTTTCCTAATATCTACTTAGAATTTCCCTTCAAGCATCTTGTGTCTGTTTCCTCTCACCCTTGCATTCTGTACCTCCAGATAATTCTGGATCTGTCTTTACCTTCTCATTGAGTAGTTATTGTGGCAATAAGATCCCACATTAGAATTCTCTTTTTTTAGGAATATGGCAAAGCCAGTTATCTCAGCATCTTCTGGCACATTGGGCTCTCCAGCACCCCAATCACACTGCTGACCCTTTGCTGAATTTACAGGAATGGTTACCCCTTCTGTCATCATAATCTTGGGATCTCAAAATTTCAATCTTCAAATCATTTCAATCTTGGAATCTCAAAATTAAAGCACAGTATTGAAGATGTAATCCCAAAGATGCAGAATGGAGGGCAATAACCACTTGTGTTAACTTGTGGACCACAAGCTCTGTTACAGTACATAGCCTGGTCTGCTTTAGTTCATCTTTATCACAAGGGCATATTGCTGCTATGCTTCTTTCTCTCCAGAGAGCTCCTAGCCTGTCCTGTCACACAGATTGTTTTATTCTAAGTGCAAGGAGTTTGCATTTTCCTTTATTGAGCTTCATTTATGCCCTGCACGAATGCCTGCAGCATGGGAAATCTCACAGGAGGAATGAGGAGTCGATGTGCAGTCACAGAGCTATGATCTCACTGGGGTCACAAAGTGGTAAAGGGCAGTTTGCAGAATTAGAGGGCTGCTCTGGGTGTGCACAGGCTGCTGAGAGGATTGGGATGGGGAGGAGGAGGAGGAGGTGTGCCTTGCCCAGTGAGAAGCTGTGTCTCAGAGGAGGAGCCTGAAGAGCAAGGACCAATGGCACGTGTGGCATTTTGATGTGCATCTGCCATAGACAAGCTGATTGAGAAGAAAAAGTAGATCAAGCCTCTTTCTGAGAACTAGAGAGAGTACCAGTATCACAAGCATTAATCTTAGTGTGCACTTGAACATCCTCTGCAAAGACATCTTTACAGCCCAGGTCTCTTGAGAGCATCAAGGGCAGCTCTTGATACAGGGGTAAGGGAGCTGAGCAGGGAGGATGATCCAGTGGACTTGCTAGGGCCAAGGAAGAAGTGGTCAGAGTTGTGGAGTCTGATGGGAGCAGTAACCATGGAATTCTGGGTGTTAAATTCTGGTAACTCGCAGTGCTTGAATTCTGTGACAGTCAGACACACTGAGAAACCAGGTGCTAAAATGCTGTAGTTTGGTACTGAGACTTTGCATTGCGAGTTTGCTGATACTGTAGGTGAGTGCTGGAGATTGGTGTAGTCTGTGTCCTGCTAGAATCTTGATTGCCACTCACTTTTTTTTAACTATTTTTTTTATTGTTGTTGTTTTAAGTTTTTTCCTTTTTTAAGTGTTTTTTGTTTTGTGGGGGTTTTGTGTCTTTTTTTCTTGTTTATTTGTTTGGTTTGTTTCTTTGTTGTTTTTACTAAAATATATAAAAATATAGGATAAATGAGGACAGATTAATTTTGGGAAGCCTAGCCCCCAATAAATAATATTGAAATGTTCTCACAAATTTTTTTGAACTCCATTATTTATATAGAGGGGAGAAGGAGGTTCTTTTCCCCAACTATTAAGGGAATATCCTTGGCCAAAAAAATCCTGTACTTGCTTCAAGGTGGATGATCGAGAAACACCTATTAGATTTTGTTAATTTTTCATGAATAAAAAAGGGACAGAAATGTTAGTAGTTTAAATTTCTTTTCAAGACAAACCAATAGCAGAGAGACAAATAGAAGCAAATTACAGAGAGAATGATTGAAAAATGGTGTGTAAAAGGTTTATTTTTGGACAGTAGCAGTGAGGACATTTTTATTCCTTGGACGCTTATTTTGTACCAAATATCTGGCAGGACTGAAATAAACTTGTTTCTTTACCCAGTGATCTGAAAAAACAATTGGCTAGGCAAAAGTGGGCTGATAAAATATTGTAGCATCATCTTTAGAATGCCAGAATATTGGAAAAGAATCAGAGATTATTTTCCATTTTAAAATAAAGGGCAAAGATGAAATGGATTAATTTTGCTTCTAATGATGTACATTATAGTCATTACAAAATATAGTAATTGCAATTTTTATGGCATTTGGCTTTCAAACAATAATTTAATTCATGTGAAGAATCTACTATGAACTCATTTAAAATATTTCTTTTGATGTTCAGGCTCCAGCAGAGGGAATTTCTATGAACTACCAAAGACTTCCACTAAGGTGCACAGGGTTTTAACTCCCTTCTGTCATGTAATTGTGGAAAAAAATCCCTCTTATTTCAGGGCTCGTGGTTTCTTCTGGCAATGCACTGATGAGGAATTGTTTGGAGAACAGTGAAACTAAACAGGAAACAAAGCAATAAGGATACTCGGGATAACAAAAGTTTGGTTTCAGGTGCTGAAAGTGCCTAGTCCTTTTCTCCTTGCTGGCATTTATGAAACAAACATAAAAAATTCCTAAATAAAAACAAAAGTACGGTTCAAACTGGAAGAGAAAATCAGGTAGAATGACACTGGGAATTATTGAATTTTCAGTAATTTTCCAAAATGTATGTAACTTATTGGGAAAGAAGTAAACAGGTTTCTCCACAGCCCAGAAATTATGATTCATGGTAGTGGCAAGGCTAAGTTGTAATACAGTCTAAAAAGAGAAGACAGCACCAGGTGTGTTTGAATAAATAGATTCCAGGTGGTATAATCTCCAAATATTGGATGCCACATGGAAGATAAATTTTTCATGAACTGCATCCCAGTATACAAGATACTATAAGAGATGAAACATTTGCACCAAGGTTAAAAATACTCAAAAATAAGTGAAATGTCAAGTATATTTCTAGATGTTATTTCAGTTAGCAAAAGCCATTTCAAAATCTCTTGACAAACATAAAGGAAAACATGTGTGTGTGAATTTTGAATAGGTCTCCCCTTCCCTGATTCCAATTTAAAATCCTGAGAACGACTGGTTGTGAAAAGATTTTAATAGCACAAGCACTGTGGGTCACAGTTTAGCTGGAATCCTGAGATTAATGCAAAAAATCCCAAAGACACTGCTAGCTACAAAGCCCACAAGTGTCAGCACTGGTTTTTCACAACATATGCACATTTTTGATTACGAAGTGCACATATAACACTCAATAGGCATTTTTATTGATTTTGCTCCCCCCTGATCTGGAAATGACTAGGTACACAGTGTCTTTTCAGAGTGACAATTTGCATCAAATGAATAGTTTTGAATGTCTGGAAATTCTTTTTTTTCCCATAAATTTGGACTTAGATTCTGTTTGAAGCTGGCAGTAACCCTACTGAGTGAGAACTAGAGTGGGATCATATTCCATTCTCTCATCTTCTTGCTGAGCCATATGGACTTTGGGTTCCCTATAGCTCTGAAAAGTGTCTTTCTGTCACCACTCTGATTTTACTTGTAGAAATCTATTTTGCACTTATTTCAGTAAATCCCACAACAATATGTTGAGATACCCTTTTTTTTTTATAGTTCTTCAGTGCAAAGCATCGCAAGAAGTGTAGACTGGTCATTCCAGCAGTCCCTCATCATTCTGAGTGGTAGAAACAGTTGCAATGCACTAGAGAGAAAACAGAACACGTGATTTCTCCAGCTCCTTTAAGTAGATAACAACATGTAAATGTTGCTTTGGTGACACAAAAGTAACCACAGTGTTATCTGGTGGTCTGGCATCTCTGCAGAAAATGTTTAGGAGAGAAAGAGGCAGCTGAGGGTGTGAGAGCATCTGACTGGAGACATGCCCTTGGAAGGAGGCACCACGTTGGGCAGGACCAGCCTGGAAGGTCTGTGGCTGCAGCGAGGGTGCTAAAGAAGACCTGCAGGAAAACCTGAAGCAGCAAAGAACATCTGAGAAAAGGGACAAGAAGCAAAATGTGGGAGGGCAAAGCAGGAAGAACAAAGCATTTGAGGGAAACCATTGTATACATGACCTTGACATCCAAGAGTTTGCTTGATTGTGTTCTTTTTCTGCCCCATGCCTCACTTGGTGATCAATAGTAAGCATTAATTAGCACTAAATTAAACCAAGTAGAAATTCCCCAATTTGAGGCTATTGTTTGTCACATGTACACAAAAGGCTGGAAAAGGAGATTGTATACATAGCACTAAAATAAACCAACAGTGACTGAAAACCTGAACAGCTTAATTTCTAAAACTAAGCTTGATGTTAGGTACCAGTTGTTTTCTTAGAATATCTGTATTTTAGCTTTTCAGCCTGGGAAAGTAAATATTTGGAAACAGCATTTCTGGTAAAGTGTCAGATTGTTTCTACTACCTGCCTCATACAGGGATAAATACTCTCTCACATAATTGCCTTTTCATGTGAAGGATAACCAGGAGGTGGTACTTACATTGCTCCCTTGGTATTTAATATAGTCCTAAGCATTTACTTCATTTGAAAATAATTAGAAATTACGAAAAAACATTTCCAAAAGCACATGTAAATGTTTTTGCTACATTTTCACTGTCAGTATGCATTTAAATAAAAAACACTCTTCCCCCATATACACCCACATACTGAAACTATAGGAACACCCTTATGAATTCTCACTCTCTGCACAGCAAATGTCCCTTCATCCTTAAATTTTATATTTAGTTCTAGGACCACTGGTTTTAATAGTGTCACTTGGATGCATGGTTATGTTCACATGTGCTTTGAGGCTTGCTGCCCTAGGCTTTTCTTTTGTTTGGAGTTATGGCTTTTAAACAAAAATTATAAGAAATATCCCTTATTTCAAACTCAAACCCTGTGCTTTCTATGAAAAATGCACACCTATTGCCTCTAAATTTCATTTCCTCTATGTAATTGCACACAAACTATCACTTTACCTCAAGTTTTCTTTGTGCTTTTACTATAGGACATAGAATATGGGTTTGAAGAAGTGAAAATCTTACTGCCTCCTGTGCTGTCACTACCATTTTTACTACCAGCTTCTCTGACATTTCAGTGACAATCTTCTGTGTGATGCTAGGAGTGACAGAAACTCTAGTGAGCAGAAGTCAACAGAAATCCTTGGGTTGTGTGGGAGGAGTGGAAAGCTAAAAGATTCCAGCAGTAAAAAACCCCCCTGTGCTTCTGGTATTTCTTTCCCTGATCATCATCTCCACTGTTTTTTGCAGTCTCCTCCTCCTGTTGTTCAGCCTGGAAATCTAAAGCCACTAGGGACAATCGTGCCTTGTGTATAAACTCAAAGCGTGCAGTGTGTGTTGGAATGGTGTAAAATATAGGTCAGGAGATTTCAAGCTGAAGTGTAGGAGATGCTGTCCAAGGAGAAGTCTGGCCAGCCTGCCAAGAGGAATGCTAAATGGGAATGCATTATTGAATATGACTTAGAGATGCAAGCCATGTTTTAAACTTAGCAGATAGTGCAAGGAATATCTACAAACAGACTATCTGTTGTTGAGGAAGATCTTTTCTCTGTGTTATGTGTTTGATACAACTGTTTTTAAGAAAATCATTTCTCTCATAGATCCTGAAATATATATGAAAGAACATTGGGAAAATAGTATTTAAATGTGGGTTTTTTTTCCTACTGAATGTGCAGGTGTATCATAACTTGGTATTGATGATTGGTTTGCATTCTTTATACTCAATTACTATCATTCCCAAGAGAGCTCTTCTAGTTTATTATCTGAAAGTTATTTTTCTACTAAACTTATAAATACAGCTTTACAGAGAGTTAAATTCTTATTTTAGCCACAGGTTAAACACTGTAGAAAACACACCAATGATATGAGTGTTTTCTTACTGCTTCCTTTTGAGTTAAATGGTATATATATTATAAATTTAGCAAGCTAAATTGGCACTGCTTAGGTGCATATTAAAGGCCTTGTACTGCTAGTAACGAGGGAGGATTTTCCTTGGAGATAATTTTGCAGAGAAGAGGAATCTGAGATTTGTTTGGACATTGACCCTAAAATTCCTGCATGAGTGTGTACCTGATTCTTTATTTTGATAAAGCTTTAGTTTTTCCTTCAGGGGAAAAAACGCCAAATAAACCAACAACCACATAGTATCATATCAGGTAAACAGAAATTCTAATTAGTGATTCTTTGGACATTGCATATATTGCAGATGTGTGATTCTGGAGGGGTTCAGCAATCCAGCCGAAATGGGCAGCAGGTGTTTGGAATTTGGCTGCTGTGTCATTTCCTGCTGTTTAATCTGTTCACTTTAGTGTCAAAAGGAATTACAAGATAGACCAATCACCAGAGTGACATTAAGAAAATCTGTTCTTTTTATTACCCTGCCTGATGATTTAGCAGGTTAATTGTGGCAAATATTATTGCACCGACTAGAGCAAGGATTAGGGTCATTGGAGGGTCAAGTTTTCCTTCTCTATTGAATGTGTTTTACTGCTTTCAGAACCCTCCAAATGGCCTAACAACTCCCTCGCTTCTCTCTGACAATGAAGTGTATTTGACAGAAAATGCAATCTCTGCTTCCTTCTCAAAGGCCACACTGGAGGTGCAGTGGAGTACAGGCCTATCATCCTGCTGAATTACCCTGTTTGGGAAGAAGGTGATAATGTCTCTAAGTGGCTTCAATAATCTACTTCTCCTCACTATCCCTGGGAAAACCATTCGAGATTATTCTGCTCTGGAAGAGAGCAGAAACAGAGCTTGAAACAGCTCTGAAGGGTTGGAGTTTAGTTGCATAAATTCTATAGAGACAAAATACCTGCAGATCTCTTTAGCTTTAGTGAATCTGCAAAACTAGACAGCAGCTCAAGTACATCTTGACTTTGGGACTTTGTTTGCATTTGAAATAATTGTACAAGAGGGGATTGTGAGAGAAAGATGTTGTTGAGAAAGTTCAAGGTAAGGGTTTTACTTGGTCTAATTGCTTCATTTTAGATGATTTTTGGTATTATAATAGTATGTGGCATACAGTACTACAGTATTTAAAAAAATAAAAAACTTTTTCCAGTTTACCTAACAAACAGAAGATTGAGTAGTAAAAAGATAAATGAAGATATTGAACATCCAGCTTAAATGCATAACAAAGCTTTTTTTGACTCTGCTATAAATCTAACTCAATTTACTGCTTGGTCAAATCACTGAGCCTTCTACTTTCTCCATTTTTGCATATATCTTACTGCTTAAGGATGTCAATTTTCATGCATTAGCCCAGACAATCACTGCCAGTGATAACTTCTGAGGCTACCCTTTGTTTCACTTAGACAAGCATGTGAGAAATTATGTATTTACAGTTTCTCTAGAGTCACACACATCTTAGAAAGTTTTCTTAAGAAATATGACAGCAGGAAGGTTTGCAGCTAATATTTTGGAATGTATCAAGATGTTATCAGTAATGATGCCATGATATACGTATACATTATCCACCAAAAATTATTAAATAATAGTGTTCAGAGTTAAAAATGGGTAAAATAGGCACGGTAAAAAAATCAATGCATGGAAATGTAGTAGAGTGTGATTAATTTGTTGAATGAAACTTGACTATTTTAAAGTGTATTTGATTTCAAAGACAAAACAGTGGATAATGGTAGTGGATAAAAGTAACTGCTTCTTGCTGTGTGCTAAAAATAGCTGTTATTGTATCTTCATTTAAAAAGAGTGAAAGAAAGCAACTTTTACTCTCCTGAGAATATGTTGATAGGACAGCCCATCAGCAAGAATCTGCCTGTACCTGACAGAGACACGGGACATTTTCATGGTGACTGAGGAGGCTTTTCCAAACTATCTTTTCCATAGTTGGCATCCAGTTATGAGTGAGAGTGTTTGGTGTGGATGCTGAAAAGCATGGCCTCACATGCTGCATTTGCCACTCTTGTTCTAGTGCTTCTCTGTGGTAACACAAGTGTTAGGGAAGGAGGGTTTCTAAAGTAGACTGAAAATACTCTGTGGTTAGACATTCTGATGGATAGAAGATACCCTTTTCTGTGACAGAAGCTGATAGTTTCCTATTGAACATATCCCATAAATGAAAGCAACCCATTACTTTAAACAGCACATGAATCTGCTTAGAAAATACCAACAGTCATAAAAGAATTATACCAACAGAGTACCTTTTGGGCCCTCCAGCTGAAACTGTTTGCTTTGTAGTAATGTTTAAAGGTTGCTCAACACTGTTAACAATGATACAGTATCAGGCCCATGGCCTATTATCAGAACTAATCATAGTACAAAGAGAGCTCGTGCTTGGCCTGAAGGTCTAGCAAGTTGAACTATTTGCTATTTTTCTGCATTTCAGTGAATGTGGTAAACAGTAGTGTGTACACTAGGGAAAATAAAAGCTACTGCCTCAGTGGTCTCATTGGCTAATCAGATAGAAATTAAAGATGAGAATTATTGTATTGGGTTTGAGTGTTAGGATTTTGAGATTGGAGAGTATGGGGGCAGCTACTGGAAGAAGTTCTGGAACCTTCCTATATGTCCTTTAGAGCCGCAGACCAAAGCTGAGCCTGTCAGCAATTAGTGGTAGCACCCCTGTGATATCTTATTCAAAAATAGGGGCAGAAATCTCTGTTGCAGACCAGCAGCCAGAGTGAGAATATGTGAGAGGAACAGCCCTTCAGACACCAAGGTCAGTGTAGAAAGAGGGACAGGAGATGCTCCAGGTGCCAGAGCAGAGCAGCCGTGGAGGTCCATGGTGGGGTGAGTAGCTGCTCTCAGCCCTTGGAGGTCCGTGGTGGGGTGAGTAGCTGCTCTCAGCCCGTGGAGGACTCCATGCTGGGGTAGGTGCATGTTTAAAGGGGGCTGTCACCCTGTGGGAAGCCTACACTTGTGCAGTGTCCTGGCAAGACCCGGGAACTTGTGGGAGACCCACACTGGAACAGGCTCCTGCAGGATTGTGACTCCACAGGGAACTCAGGCTGGAGCAGCCTGTGGAGGAAAGCCACATTAAAGCAGTTCATGAACTGCAGCCTGTAGGAAAGAGCAATGCTGGAGAAGTTAATGGAGATTGTCTCCTGTGGGAGGTACCCCATGCTGAAGTAGGGGAGAAGTGTGAGGAGTCCTCCCCGTGAGGAGGAAGGATCAGGGGACACATTTGACGAACTGACTGTCCCCTGAATGTCCCCATTCTCTGTCCCTCTGTGCCATTGCCATGGGAGGATGGCAATGTAGAGAAAATTATGGGAGTGAGACTGAGCCCAGGAACAAAGAAGGAGTGAGAGGAAGGTGCTTGAAGGTTTTGTTTTTATTTCTTATTATCCTGCACTGACTTCCCTGGCAATAAATTAAATTAATTCTCTGAGTTGAGCCTGTCTTGCCTGGATGGTAATTGTGAGTGTTCTCCCCCCATCCTTGGCTTGATTCATGGGTCTTTTGTTGCATTTACTGTCTCCTGTCCATGAGAAGGAGGTAGTGAAAGAACAGCCTGTTGGGCACCTGTCATGCAGTCAGGGTCACCCCACCACTATCATTTAGAGTTTACAAATAGGTAAAGAAGATGAGACCACCTTGAGATTGATGTCTTCCTATTATGGTACATAGGTGTGAATTTTCAAGGTTGCTTTAAAGAATTAGTGGTTTGTAGTTATTTCACTCACTCATCCTAACTCATCACACTAAAGGAAACCTTGGTGATGAAGGATGGCCCCTCACAACAAATCACAGCTGGGAAGCTAGACCAAACATCAGAATGTGAGTTTCCACAAGTTGCTACTCTGAACAGCAATTGGAATACTTCAGGGACCTGTAGCTGACAACCTAATGTTCAAGAAGGATGATGAATAAAAAGGTGTATAGTTGCAAGGAAAACAGCTGACAGTTCCATTTGGTTAGAATTCTAACTGCGAGTATTTGCAAAGATCGCTTTTATTTTGCTTTGCCAGGGACCACTTGAAGGAGCAAATGCAGGAGGCAGCTCAGTTAAAGAATGCCTATTTTGACCTGTAATACTGACCACACCATGTATTTTACCAAGAAAAATGACTATAATAGCTGTGTAGCACAGCAATTGTTAGCTTTACTGAAGGTTGACTTTGGATTTGGATTTTATTTAGATTTTTGCAGCCAATACGATTATTGTCTTCTGGATATGTCTGGAGGTCTGGACTTCCCTAAAATAACCCAATATGCAAATATGAATTCACATAACTCTTTACCTCCCTGCTCTAAAACGGATTGAATCATTCAGAGTCTGAATGAGTATCTTTGTTAAACATAGTAAATTGTGCTATCCCTTGAGGGATGAGTGTGAACTTTCCTACTGTGTGTTTTGCTACACAGAGGCCAGCACTATGTTGCTCTTGGGGGGGGACAACCCTTTGAAATGCTGCTGGTTTTGCTCTATATTATATTTTGTCCTTTTAAGGCATTATTCTGAGATAGACTCGTGTCAGCATCCTGCTGTGTCATGGGACACAAACTTTTGCAGGGATGGTTTAGTGCTTTGGATGTTGTACTAATGCTTCTGCCCATTTGTTGTTGTAACTGGACTGAGTAAATCTAATGATGAAATAAAGCTGAAATCCAGTAAGAAATCCTGAATTTCTTTCAGAGAGTGAAGAAGTGAAAACATTACCTAAAAGTCCTATTTTTTTTTTAGGGACAAGGTTGTTAAAAGAAATATATACATTCTAGAATTAACAGTATAATTTCATCAAAAATGAGGAGCCTTTTATAAAAGAGTAGAGTAACTGAGAAGAAGGGAGAGGAAAAAATCTGCACTGTTGATGATTCCAAATTTCATTTTCTGTCTGAGACTGCTGAAAATGATGTATAATCAAACAAAAATTACCATTTAAATAAGATTTTAAACATCAGTAAATGTTCTCTGATGTACAAAATGTACAGAAGGATACGAGAGGATCCTCCAGCCTATCTTTGGACATCTCTATGTCCTTGTCCTCTAGAAGACAACACCTGCAGTGCACACTTCCTAAAACATAATCCACCTGTATTTTAGAATATTAGTGGTCCAGAGTAGGGTATGCGCTCTAGTGCTTGCTTATAAAAACTACCCTAAAATATGTTGCCTTTGTGGTAATTATATGATATTTTTTGTTGAGCTAGCCAGAATGCTTAATGGAGAATAGTTTAATCTCTTTGCAGTGGTCTTTTACATTCCTCAGTTGTGTCTTCTCTAAACTGAATAACAGGTATTTGTTTCATTTGCTGTCAGAGTACAGATTCTGGATCGTTGTTTGCTGTCTAGAAGTGTGACTTCCCATTATGGAGATAATTTTGAGCTGAAACCTTTTCCAGGGCAGAGTAGACTAAAAATACAATTTCCTTTGTCTCACAGACAATTTCTAGTCTACGCTTTAAGGTTTCATAATTACTTTTTTCATTAAGCCTGCTTATTCTGACTTGAGGTCACTTTCTGACCCACAATATTCCATTTTCCACTGATCTTTACAGGTCAGTAAGTTCAGTTGCAATTATTTAACCATAGGAAATACTTATTTTATCTGTTGATATATCTGGATAAGATTAGGTTTTATGCTCAGAAACGTGATGAAAGTCTCACCAGTTCTTCTGCATGTGAGATTTTAAGCTTACTATGCATTCAGTATTTCAATTACCAGGAACTGTTTTATTACAGTGGCACATTGCTGCTGTGAGTGCTGGCTTTGTGGTGAGCCTTTCGAGGCAGTCTGCAAGGCACACTGTCTTAGAGCACCTTGTTTGAAACACCTTCACTTGCTGATTTATGAGTGTTTTTCCTCTAAGGTTCTGAGAGAATCAACCTGCCTGTGGCTTTTCATAACATGTCTTTTTCGGTTGTCTTGATCTCATCATTGTCTTTCATTTAGTGTGTCAGTAAATGGATGTGAAGTTCAAACTCTTTGAAATCCATTGACTTTTAGTCTTCTCAAAGAACACAAAGAATAAAACTAAGGCCTGACTGGAATTAAAATTATTAGCCTCCGATACAAGAGACATTAGTTTTTGCTTTACTCTTTATGCTTGTGGACTCTCATATACATAATTTAGGTCCCCTGCACATCAACTATAAACAATAGCAGAGATTCTCAGTTTTAGGATAACGTTGTTCATTCATTTTGCTTTGTCTGTGTGAATGGATTATTCTCCCAATGTGTTTTAAGGATTTATCAAACCTGTGTTGAATTTGGTAAGTGAAATAAATTTTGAGAATTTATTTCTTTTATAATTTTCAAAGTTGGAACCTGAGTTTTACAACATTTTACATTTTCTTTATCTTATTCTTTGGTAGTTATTTGCCAGAATAGAAACACTACAAAATGAGGTAGTTGGGTTTGTCTCCATATAAATAAAATTCATATTCATTTAGAGGTTTGGAGTTTTTTCATGTTTTTTTTTGTCAGTTCAAACAGATCCATACACAGAGATTAATACCTAAAGCCAGCACTGAATCATGTTTATGATTTTTGTATTTTTTACACATGCATTGACGTAAGTAAGAGGCATTAGGTGTTTACAATTTGTGAAAGTCCAGATGGTTTTCATGCTAAGGACCCTGAGTACCCATATGTGGCTAAATAAACAAATGTGTGTTGATTGTCAATGCTTCTACACAACAAATGGTCCTACTGGCTAGAGGAAAAGACCAAGGTGTCAACTAGAACTTCTAGAATACCTGGTACTTTTGTTTGTTTACTGTTTTGTTTGACTGTGCAGCCACAAGAAAAATAGAGATTTATCATAGTAGTAGGATTGACATATTTTCATTTTTCACTTCTCAAGTTCCCACAGAATTGTATTCAATTTTTTAAAAATGGCAAGGGAACAAAAATAGCTTGCTGTTCTGTTAGAGAAACTTTAATTATAGTGCTTGCAGGTGGGAAGAGAGGCAGTAGGTCATGTCTTTATTAAAACATATCTAATTAAGTAGTGCAGATAAAGCTTTCCCTTCTTACAATGTGCCTCATTTTTGATAAAATTCTGACAGCTGATTGGGCTGGAGTTAAACAGTAAGTTTCAGGTCAACCAGTGCACTCAGATGTTGCTTTCCCATTGAAGCCCCACTCAGCCAAGGCAACAGGAGTCAGTTTTAATGAGGCTGGAGCTGCCTCTGATGGAGAGAGATCATAAATTAGTCATACAAGAAAAAGGAGACATAAAGGGACATAGAGAGGATCTAAAGCAGTTTTGGCAAAGAAAGAAAGGTGACTTCCTACTGATGGCACTCACAAGTCCTTCAAAATGAAAGTAGCAGATGGCAGGGGCACTGTCACTGAGTTGCGATGACATTTCTTTAGAAGCGGATTATTGTCAAGGATATTCCTCTGATGAAGAATCAGAGATGGGCTTTTCTGAGTTTTGGTTGAAACCTATTTATCTCATGCAAGGCAGAGCACTTCGAACGGTGTCAAGGTTTGTCTCAACCCCTACCTGTGATATCCATTTTGTGTTTACAGCTACATGAGCAAATGATGATGTCAAACTAGTGAATTTTGATGGAAAATCTGCAGCTGGGTTTAATGATAATTAAAATTAAACCTTGAAAGAAAATCTGTTCAGAGAAGCTCGCTTATCAGTGAAGGGGCTGAGATTTCTGTGATTTCTTTCCTACTTTGTACTCTGGAGTGTGTCACCCAATTTTAGCAAATTTATCCTCATAATGAAGTTATGATTTAATAGAATACTGTTACATCTGTTTACTCAGAAGTAACTGAGACAAAACTTGAGTAGACAGGCTTTAACGGCTGTATATTTCTTTTATTTTATTATTTATGATAATTTATTATTTATTACATTTTAACTACTAGTTTCTTAGACCTTTTGAAAACCCAATTGTGTATTTAGAGTACATATATTGAGCAGCCATGTTATATTGATGTTGCTCTGTGATTTTTAAACCATCCAAACCCAGCAAAATTCTTGCAGAAGCAAATTAGAGTTTACAAAAGGAGTGGATTTGAGGAACCTGAGGGCCCCCATTATGAAGTAACTTGCCTAAGGTTGCATGAGTAGTCTGAAATAGAGATGTGGAGGAGTTTTATGATGGGACCACAAGCACAAGATTATCTTTCCTTCTTGTAAGTAATGGCTCTGGGTAGAAATATATCTGTTTTGGCGATAGTTTTAGATACAAAAATGGAATTGTCACAAATACACTTACTGCCTTTTTTCTGAAAGCTCAGAAAATATAAATTTTTATATTCTTTTTCTGTATGAGCTGTCATTATAGATGCTATGCCAGTTATAGTCTTTTAGCCAATTTATTTGTTTGATATATCATAAATCAAATAACTCACTAGTTTTACTCACTATAGGCAGAAATACTTGTGTTTTTCTCAACTTTTCCAGTACAGCTAATTCTTGCAGTTCTGCAAACCTTAACTACTGTGAGTGGTTCCAGCTAAGTCAATTAGTTTAATGAAGCTTACTTAGAGTAATAGGAATTAAGTCACTGCTGAAAAATAAGCTACTATAAACTATGTTCTTTGTGATAATTTATGCAAAAAACCACTGTTGATTCTAGGATACAATGGCAAAATATTCCAGTAATTAAACATGCCAGAACATATATTAAACTGTTTCAAGAACTCCTTCCTGGCATAAGATAACATTTTATTCTTTAGATGTTATTTGAGTATGCAGAATGTTACAGTCTGTGCCCAACTGAATTAGTACAATTGAAGATTCTCGCCATTTAAAGCATTTAAAACTCTGAATCAGATTCTAAAAAACCTCCATTCCATTATTTTCTGAAACTCTAAGTATTTAGATAATAGAAATTTTGTGGTTCTTTTGCTTGTTCGGCTCTTTGGTTTTGTAGGGGGGACTCTTTGTGGGGATTTGGTGGGTTTTTGTTTTCTTTCACCTTTTTATATGTTCAACACTAAAATCTGTTTACCGAGAAAAGCATGAAAATTAATATTTTACAAAACAGATTCATTCTTGGAGTAGTGCTTTAAAGATAAAGCCAACATAATAGGACTTGTCAGCATCACTAATGATGTAAAGCTCTTTTCAAACAATCTGCCTTCTCTAAAATGATTGGTGAGTTTGGTCATTATATCTAATTAATTTTAATGAAAGATGAAAGATATAGTAGGTAACATTTGTGAGTGCTTCTGTGCCAGTGTGAATTTTAAGAAAGCAATCTCAAACCAGTTTTCTAATAAAACTTGTATAGAGTGAAAGCACAATCAGGAATGGCATGAACCAGTTTCTTAGGGGCTCAGGGCTCCGAGGCTGCAGACCTCCCTGAGACCACTGAATATTTCCTGTCCCTGCTGCTCTTCTGTTTTGCTTAAAATATAGCAGAATGTCTTGACTTTTCTTCTGGCTACCAACACATGTCCGCAGAGATAAACCCCCTCCTTTCCCAAGAGAAATATACACCCATCCAGAAACCCCAGGATACAGGAGGGTATTTATTTATCCAGATTGTGATGTCTCTTTCTGTTGACCATGTTTCAGTGTTGGGATCAGTGAGCTATGAAGCTATATATTTCTGAATTTTCCTCTGACTAGCAAAAAGCCTAGAGCATGATCATTTCCTCTCCACTCTGAAAAGTTTTCTTTACAGCTGAACGGTGACTTTCAGTTGTTTGGCAGGGAACCAACAGGTTTACTGGAAGTAAACTTCCACAGACTTTTCAGAGCTTTTCCCCTGTGTTTTCTTTGAATGCCTGATTATGTTATAGTTTTGTAAATGTATTAATTTAACATTGAAATCCAAATAACAAGGGAAGGGCATAGAAATAGGAAAAGTACCTGCTAGTTCTTATTACTTTTGTGCAGGACCATATTCGGAATATTCTCAACTACTCTCAACTATTCTCAAATATACTCAACTACTTCTTCAGTCTTATTCATAAAAAAACCCAAACAAACTACTATGCAAACCTTGGTTAACTCAATTGAGAATTCTATGTACTTTTGAAATTTCCTATTGATTTAATCTTATTTTAACTTGATTATCAAATGGATAAATCAATAATAATTCCAAACAGAAAAATAAAACTTTTTTGATTTGACATATTGACCATCTACTAATAAAGAAGACTTATGTGCTCAAATGAAAAGAACTAAAATACATGCATTGGACTGGTTTGACAACAAGTTTATAAGGTATAATGATGCTTAAATTTTAGTTTTTTGGTGATTGAATTCAATGTTTTAGGGCCTCTGAGTAACTAAAAACAATCAAGAGAAAATCACATAGGGAAGGCTGACATTTCAATAATAACAAATACCCTTATGGCATTAGGAAAATACAGATGTTTAGACAGTATGCCAGATTCTGAACAGAGTTTGCAGGTTTTTGTAAGCCAGACTAGGCAAGTTTCTGAAGAATCTGCTCTCTGAAGCAGTTACTGAAATAGAGCTGCACCAAGTTATGTTCCCTCAGGACTTTCCTATACAAAATTTATTCTACTCAAGTAAAGCTGCCTTTACAACCCTCACCATTTGAAGCTGCAGATAATGCAGTGCTTTAAGTGCAAACGAGCTTCAGTGTGTTCTGCAAGGTTCTTATTCTTAGCAGCAGTGAAGTGTGAGGATAGGCTTGCGAATTTTGTATCATATTTCTCTGGCAACTTATTAAAACTGACTCTTATGTTTTAGAGATGATTGCTAAAGTGAACAGCTCCATTGAGATGAATGGAGAAAACATCTTTTTTGTGAGGCATCTTTGTCATCTTTTCAGGCTGTTAATTGCAGCACGACATTATATCAAGTTTGCATATAAAAAGTTGTTTTCAAAATTATGAGCTCCAGCAATATTTTCTTGACTTCTTCCTCTGCTTAAGCTACAGATTCAGTACTTCAAAGACTCATAAAATTTGGTTGAAATCACCCAAAAATACCTTTCTACTCTTTCAGTTGTTCTTCTTCTCGTGGAATTACTTTCAAAAGGTAGCAAATGCAACAAACATTAACTTGTTAGTCAGAATTAGAAATGAACTTGCTTTTGTTCCAAATACATAGAGCACTTGTAAGCTTGTGAGACCCTGAAGGAGAAATCTTAACAGAATATAAAACTGCTTTTTTCACTGTCAAGCAGCAAACTACTTGTTTGTTCATTTTGATTAGTTACTGTCAAATTTGGTTATATTTTATCAAGTAGCTACCTCCTGCTCTTGAAAAATAAACTACTGGTTTATGTACCTCAATTGAAATGACCCTCACCCCCAAAATCTCTTTTATGTAATAACATTTTATAGTATGGTATTCAACTGTTGGCACAGATTGACTGCACCCAATCAAGGATTGCTTTGCATTTGCTCACATTTTGACTCAATAATATGTTGAGTTTTGCAGATAATTTATTCACATAATTTAATTCTTTGTTCGGTAGGCAAACTGAAATTAAACATAAATTAAATGGGTTTGGGTTTTTCCAACAAGAAAATGTTTCATTTGTCATGTCAGGTTTAAGGGATGCATGAGAAATGCTTAATTTCAGAGGTTTGGAGTTTTTTTTTGTTCAAAAGCAGAGGAATATTTGAAATAAATTCCTAAATTTCATGAAAACTTGAAACAGAGTAAGAAGTAATGGTTGTGCTGATGACACATCTATTATCCTCCCAGAAAATGGTATTTAGAAAGCTCAGCTGACAGGTGAAATAATATGATTTAGCCTTCTATCTCTTAGAGTGTTTTCATATGGGTATTCCTCTTCTGCAAACAGCACCCTTTGCCTTACATGACATGGTGCCTATCTCATGATAGTTGATGGATAGTTAAGTTACTCTAAAACTTAATCACTGTAAATATGTTTTACACAACGTTAATAATTTTGACTAATAAACTTAAGTTATTAACTCTTACTAAATATACTTTAAAATGGTTTCAATTCAAAGATAAGAATGGTTTCAATTCAAAGATAAGAAATTAGTTTTATTGTAATATGTTGTATGTGACTGAGTATTTTTGTATTATTTGTAACAATAATTTAAACACGAAATACTTCTAAGCAAGACTATGCTTTAAATTAACTTTTGGCTGTCACTAAGCAAATATTTATATGAATATATTTACCTAGAGCCAATTACTAGTCATATATGTTCATGTATCTATTATATTTATTTAAAAAGAACTACTGCAGAAGATGAAGTGAAAGTATAACTCTTGGTTAAATATTAAGATCTCATGATTTTGCTTATGCTTTAATTGTCCACTCTGTAATGAGAGAAACACATACACATTTTGTTTACATTTTATATTAGAAAAATTAAGGAGACTTCTAAAGAGCTTTCTGAAACTGAAACAAATTAATTTTCAGGATATATGCATTAAAGAAAGTAGACATAGCCTAATATCTTAGTTTAGTTAAAAGCATTTTGGATATAGTAATAGAAAATGCACTTTTAAGGATAATCTAGACCAAGGTAGGAACAGGAATTAGATATACAGCAGAGCTTTCTGATCCTAAAATACATTCCAGCCTCTTTCATGTGCAAACCACATAAGAGCAGGTGGTAATAGCTGCTAAGAGTCCATCTCATTAGCATGGCTGCTTTTAAAAAGACTTTTCTCTCAGATCTGTACCTAGGGAATAAGATTGTGTAGAACTGAGGTAATTGAGCAGCCCTGGGAGGAAGATGAACATATGAAACCAACACCCTTCTTTTACCTAACATGCACTAGGATGCTAAGTTCAGACCTGACAATGTCTTTGTAAAGCAGGCTTGGGAGCTGTGGCTTTGAGCCAGTGGTTCTCTCTGTGTTTATCAGCACAAGAGTTACGGTGTCATGAACAGAAATTTCTCTTCCAGTGCTGGAATTATTACCAGAAAGGGAAGGCAAAGAAAGTGTAAACTTCTTGGTTTATTGCTGATGTAGAAATTCTTCATTTAATAAGGAACAAGAAAACATAAGCAATTGCCAAAATTATTATTTTGTATGTCTGTATTAGTTCTGTTATTCCTCTGTGCAGCAAAAAATGTCCTTGTAAGTGCACATTTCTTGAATGATGAAAAACGTATTTGTCAGTTTGGTGTCATTTCTTGTTTTAGGAGCTTTCCCTCTACAAACAAACTTTTATAAAACATTTGTAATGAGCTGTGAATTCCAGTGAATTCAGCTAAGATTGCATGGAAGAGTTTTAGTGTGAGTTGGGAGGACAAGTAATTGCAGCTGTAGAAAACAGATTCCTGATGGTCAAATGCTCTCCACGAAGGCAAACTAATGCACATGGAGCAGCTCATCTGCCAAAAGGGAATGCAGTGCAGATTACTATAGCTATATTATAAAATCTGTTTATCAACCAGCAGCATTTAGAAATTTGTAAAATCTTTGTAGAAAGCAGTCTTGCAACATCTGTTGACACGATTTCTAAAAATCTTTTCTGTACCTGGTGTCAGCTGCTTCACAGGATCAAGTCTAAATGAAGTGAAATGCACAGTATCCTGGCCATTAATAGCAAGAAACTTAAATACAAGTTGAAAACAAGTTGTCTAAATTTAATTTCATTTTAGGCCATCTGCTAGGAAAATGTGGCTATCTGTGTAGTAGAAAAGCCTAGGGCACAAAAAGGGATTCCTTAGTGGGTAGAAACTATAATGTTCCATAAAATTAAGCTCCTCTTATGAGTCTGTATGAATTTTAGTTTCTGGTCTATGTTTTCGAAGGTATTTCAACGGTTTGCTCTGACTGTAGAATCAAAAGTTCTGGTACATAATTCTCTCATATTTTGGGGGAAGGATCCATGCTTGCAATCCATGCTGAAATTAATGTTGTGTAAGTCCAAGACTAGCCAAGTATCTGAGGTTTTGAGAGGCTATTTCTAATTTAGTGGAGCATGTTGGAATTTCCTGAATACTGTTTACTAACTGGCAGAGGATGTATGTCTGGAAAATCTGTTTATGATATTAAGGGCAGAACGTGTGAGGAGATTAGAAGAAAATTTGGGCACTGGAAAGCATTAAAGAGAATCATCAGGGGTATATTTACTAAGCAGAGAATGCATATGAGTTGCTGAATTGTACCATTGTACATAGGCAAGTAATCTCTTAAAACTAGGTCTTATTCTCTGGAATGTGCATTAAAATATCTTTGGCATACAAAGGAAAAGATACCTGAACATCCTTAGTGTACAGAGGCATAAATTACTCAGTTCATACTTTTCCTTTTTGTTTAACATTGTTGTATTAGAACTGAAGTATCAAGGCCTGAGATTTTTGCCAGCTTTGTCATTTGATTCATCTTCAGTTTCCTGATTAGGTGAGATCCCAGGCATTTCCTGTGTCTGGGATTTTAAACTAATACTTGAGAGAGAAAAAAAGTTAATTTGGGAAAATTTGAGGCATCTTGTTTGCTTTGTTGTACCTTTGTAATTTTTCACATAAGTGAATTCAATTTTCAGCTTTGAAGAATACACAGAAATGCTTTGAAACAGAGTTTTTTATTTTACTCTCTATGGTTTCTGGTAAATCAGAGGGTAATATGCATATTTTTGTAAAATAATTCTTTGTATAATGCATTTCACCTCATTGGCTCAGTTATTTATAAAATGTGCATTACTAATGATTGTTTTTAATCTAGGATTCCTTTTGTTTGGGGTTTAGGTATGTTTAAAGGAAGTGCTGAAAATGAAAGACAGAAAAAATAATTTATCAAATGAATCATATGAGAAAACTCTGTGCAAAAATTCAGCAGTCCTCATTTAACTCCTAATTGGAATATTTTCGTGAAAGATTGTCTACCTCAATTATTCTAGTTTACCAGAGAACAAATAAAAAGAAAACTTATGTAGCTGATTGTATTTGATCTGCTGTCATTAAAAATATCTATTCTCAAATGTAGTTCCTCATCTAAAAATACAGATTACAATGAAGTGAGAGAGAGCATGAAGAAAGTAAACATAATGAGAGGATAGTTTTGTATGGTCTGAATATCTAAAATTGGCTAGAATTTTTACAGAGTTAATTTTCATGCTAGAGAAATTGAAAAAAATGCAGTCATCCTCAGTCCTAAAAATTATTGAAAATTGTTCACAACTAGAAAATAAAAAATATACCATTAAATAAGAGTTATATTATAACAGAGAAATGTTATTTATTTGACAAAACCAGGTACTTCTGTAACTTTCTTGGGATTTTGTTTTGGGTTTTTTGTTTTGTTTTGTTTTGTTGTGTTTTTTTACAAAGCGACAGTCTTTAGAAAAATAACTGTTACCTTTTTTAAGGGGTATGTTTCTTTGCGAGAATTAATTTTATAAAATCACTTTTTGAAATCTGCTAAAGTATCTCTCTTCTGTGGATTCTAAAGTGAACCTGAATATTCGTGTTTCAGTTAAGTGTCTAAATAAGGTAAAAGATAGGCACACAGTGAAATTTTTGAAGTTCAAAGGTGTATGTCAGTGAGTTTTGTAGAATCCTAGAATGGTTTGGGTTTGAAGGGACTTTAAAGATCATCTGGTCCAACCTTGCTATAATGTGCAGGAATATCTTCAACTAGATCATGTTGCTCAGAATCCCATCCAACCTGGCCTTGAACAATTCCAGAGATGGGAACTTGTATGGCTGTTCAGGGTCAGGAATGCAGAAATTCTATCTAAACTAGAACTTTTGTTTGTGGTCACCAGCTGCTTTAAGGTAATTTTTTAGGTTTCAGGTTGCATCTATCTTATCAACATAAAACTTGTGTAGTGGAAGTACATGGACTTCAGAATGTGCAGATCAACTAAAAGTTATCTGCAGATGAAGTATTTTGCATTTTTTTGACAGGAATTTTTGTACTCAAATCATTTTGGCTAACCCAGAACAAGAGAACTTAGGAAGCAAAACTAAACTGTTCTGCTTAACTGTTTGGATGTTGGGCCATGACAAATTAAAAGGCCTATAGTGATGATACAGGAAGTGCTACAATATTGCAGAATGCTTTTGGGATTTGGTTTGTTAGTTTGGCTTTAAAGGGCCAAGATCCATGTGTCACTTTATCACAAAATACATTTTTAAGTCAAGGAAACAGAATTTAATATATAAATGTTGGGAGGAGCATCAGCTGTAGGGACCATGAGATTGTGGACTTCACTATAGGGCGAGGCGGAAGCAGGGCAACAAATGAGATTGCAACTATCAACTTCAGGAGAGGTGACTTTAGCCTCTTCAGGGATCTTCTTGGAAGAATCACATGGGAACAGGCTGTGCAGGGAAGAGTGGTCCAAGAGAGTTGGTTGATATTGAAGGATCACTTCCTCCAGGCTCAAGAACAATGCATTCTAATAAGGAAGAAATTGGGCCAAGGGGCAAGAGACCTGCCTGGATGAATAAAGAACTACTGTCATTCCTCAAGTAGGAGCAGGATATACACAGGAGCTGCAAACATGGTGGGGCCACTAGGATGGATATAGAAAGGCTTGTAAAGAAAGTAGAAATGGGATAAGGCCAAGGCCCATCTGGAATTAAATCAGGCCAAGGATGTCAAGGACAGTGAGAAGGGCTGCTTCAAATGCATCAATAACAAAAACAAAGGATAATGAGGACCCATTGCTTGGTGGAGAGGAGGCCCTGGTGACACAGAATGCAGAAAAGGCCCAATTACTGAATGCCTACTTTACACTGGTCTTCATTGACAAGATCAGCCTTTGGGAATCTCTGACCTAGAAGGGTAAAACAATGTTAGAAGACTTTCCCTTGCTCAGAGAAGATTGGATTAGAGGATACCTAAGCAAAATTTTCATCCACAAGTCCATGGACCCTGAGAGGATGCATCCAGTGTTGAGAACTGTTGGACACTGTTAATGGGAACTCTTATTGTCATCTTTGAAAGGCCATGGTGATCAAGAGAGGTGTCTGAGCACGGGAAGAAAGCAAATATTGCCCCAGTCTTCAAAAATGGCAAGCAGGAGGACCCAGGGAACTACTGGCCAGTCAGTCTCATTGCAATCCCTGGACCAAGTGATGGAGCAGCTCAATCTGGAGGCCATCTCTAACCACATGGATGACAAGGAGGTGATCGGGAGAGTCAGCATGAATTCATTAAAAGTAAATCATGCTTGACTAATCTGAATGCCTTCTACAAGGAAACAACTTCCTGGATGGATGAGAGGAGAGCAGTGGATATGGTCAGCCTCAACTTCAGCAAGGCCTCTGACAGCATCTTTCACAACACCCTTGTAGGAAAGCTCAGGAAGTGTGAACTGGATGAGTTCACAGTGGGATGGATTGAGAACTGGCTGAGTGGCAGATCCCAGAGGGTCGTAATCAACAGCACAGGGAATGGTGGAGCAATAGGACAAGAGGCAATGGGTAGAAACATGAGGTAGAACTTCTTTACTTTGCAGGTGACCAAGCACTGGAACAGACTGACCAGAGAGGGTGTGAAGTCTCCCTCAGTGAAGATATTCCAGAACTGTCTGGACACAATCCTGTGCCATGTGCTCTAGGATGACCCTGCTTGAGCAGGAAGGTTGGATCCGATGACCACTGTGGTCACTGCCAACCTGACATTTTGTGATTTTGTGATTATATTAATATCATTCTGCTATTATTAACACTAGTGAATGGTCATAACCCATTTAAGATGTCCATATTTTTATCTCAAGCAATGCCAAATTGATATCTCAGACTAAGGTTTAGTGACATTGGCTTCAGTCTTGCAGGGAACTATGATCCTGATCCAGAGAAGTCTGTATGGATGTATTTAATTTATATGAATTACCTCCTTATATTAATTTTTAATTAAAATTTAGGTGTATGTATGAGGCCTTCACTGGATTGAGATAAAAATATGTATTGTTTTGCTTGGCTGAGTGCGCCAGGGCAAAGGTGTCAATCAAATATCAGAGTTACTGGTAGGGTCTTGTGTAAATATAATTCAGTATGACATTTGGTTCAGAATATTTGTCATAGTTTTTGTATTTGAGGCTTGCAGTTCTGGAATTCCTCTGCCACTTTTAGTTATATTGTTTTGAATAGTTTCTCCTTATCAAGATAGGGAGAAAGAAGCTGATTTCCTTGCAACTTAAGTTAGATGAGAGAACGGCAGGTTTTTTGGCTTTTTTTATCAGGTATGAATAAAAGTGTCCATGCACTTTAGCCCAGTGCCCACACACACACTTTAGCAGAAGAAATAATTGTTCAGGGCCACTCTGGCTTAACCAGAGGATGTGACAAAACGCTACCGTGGTAAAGTGAGACATGGCTAAAAGCAAATCTGCCAAAAATATAATTAAGGTAAATGGAAACCTATATTAATGAAGCTCATTAAGAAGCTGATGCAGGAAGAAAACGTGGTTTGAGAATAATTATTTGAAAGCAAAATCAGCAAGGCTTATTCTGTGAAGTAAAAAACAGTTATGCATTCAATGACAGTTTGAAATTAAAAGAAAGTAAAAGATTGCAAATCAATAACAATAAAAAGTGCACTACGCTAATGGATCCCTTGTTTCAAATTGAAAGTGACAGTTTTGAATTCTAGAGTAAATCTTTAGTGATGGCCCTTTTCATTACCACACAGCAGCCCTTGCCATTTTAGCTTCCATAGCTGTACTCACTCTGCTGTGTGCTGCTTTGATCTATGACTTTATTTGCCATGCCTTTCAGGGATAGGGAAATGGGAACTCATTACTGAAAAACACCCGAGTGATTTGGAAGATAGATTTTCATGTCACCAGCTGATCCCTGAGGCTCAACATCCATCCTTTGAACAGAAAGTTAAGTAAAACCTGAGAAGATGTTTTCCATGTTGCTCTTTAGAAAGGGACCTTGCTGACTAACTGATTTAATGGGCATATCTGTTTACAGGCACTTCTGTTTTCCAGCACAGTAAATGTTTTTCCTTGTAGAGAAGAAATAGCTCAGTGGGGTTTTTTTGGTCCTTTCTATTGCTTTTAGCTGTGTCCTATTCCCGTTTATACTCTGGACTGCTGATACAAGCATGTAGGAGTTGAAATAATCAGAACTGATTGGAATAATTACACCATAAGAAAAGATTCTGTGGGCAGAGATGCTTTAGTCTCCCCTGTTACCCTCATTTCCTTTATGCTACAGTGATAATTTTCTGTGAGACATTTCTAGTAGTTTTTCCTCTTAACTATTTCTAAAATATTTTATTCAGAAAAAAATCCCGAGTACCCTATGTTTACTGGTATATTAATGCATGTGCTTCAAGACAGCAGCTGGGTTGTATGAATAATTAGTTTTGTTTCTCAGGATAAATAAAGAATGACTCAACCAAAAATTACACAAGGCTTCCTTTTTAACTATTGAAAATATCCTTAGATTTTCTATCATTTTTGCAGTGAACATGTGAAGAAAATATGGTTGTGAGAAGACAAAACCAAGTTTTTATTAGTAAAACATTAGAAGCCTTTAAAATAAATATTTCCATGAGCATTTTTTCAAAGTGGCTATAAAATAATAATAACCTGTTTCATACTACAAACAGAATAAATCTACTCCTTAATATGTGGTAGACAGCTGCTCTGCTGTCATGTAAAATATTGGAGGAAGTTAGACTGGATAATCTAACTGGATTGGTGGAAATAGTGGGGGGGTCACTTTGATATTGTCTAAATAGTTTGCATTCCAATAATTGGAATTGTTTGAACACTTAATTATTTCTAAAATACATTATATATTAATTCCTTTATCCATGGATTTGGGGTCTAGTCCTCTGCCTCTGCAGTTTTGGGTTTTACATTATTCATGCACCCATTTCCCCAGGAAAAAAAAAGGTTAAAATTATCCAAGGCTGAGACAGTTGGGACTGTTTAGCCTGAAGAACACAAGTTACAGAAGGGAAATTTATTGATGCCTATTAATACCTTAAAGGAGACTGTAAAGAAGAGAGAGAAATGCTCTTTTCAGCATTGCCCAGGAAGAGGACTAGAGGCAAGGGGCACAAACTGGAACACAGGAAATTCCCTTAGAACATCAGAAACACCTCTGGGATAGAGTTGAAGTACTGGAATAGGTTGAAGCACTGGAAAAGGAGGTCATGGAGTCTCCCTCTTAGGACATTTTCAGGAGCCATCTGGAGACTGTCCATCTTATGTGTTAAGATGTTAGCATAGCTTTGGTATTGTTTGGTGATGCAGTTGAATTTCCACCAAGGAAAGCAGTAGTATTGCTATTGATTTAAATGACAGAAATAGGTGCTTAGTTAGGAGTTTTAATTTTTATTACTGTTGTGCACACAGGATTAAAGAGGAATTAAAACTGGGAACTTCAATTTGAAAGTTGTATTTCTAGCTTAGCTGTTGGCTTGCCCTGTGACCTGGGGCAAGCTGTTTTAATCATTTGTGCCTTCATTTTCCAATTTGTAGAACCCAGACAATAAAATGTACCCACCTTGCAGGGATGTTGTTTCAATTAGTGCTTGTGAAGTGCTCTGAGCTCCAGAGATAAAAGAAGCATAGCAGTAGGAACTATTGTTATTTTTATATCATTATAATACGTGTTAGCTTAGTTCTGTGACATTAATCTTTGTTTATCAAGAGACTTATAACTCACTCCTGCCTACCTTTCTTGTGCATTATAATTTCCTCTATATACTGGAGATATATGTCACATTGGTATATAACTGTACAGAATTTTATATCTCTAGGCACTGCATTTCATGAGATAATAGAATTTTTTAAAGCTGATGGAAATAATTCTTGCTTATTTACTGTAGTGATTTTACTTGAGTGATGTTATATTTTTAGCTGTTTTTAAAACATAATTAATAATGCATTGTTTTTAAGTGGGACTAAAATAAAATGTTGTGTCATGTGGCATTAAAACACTTTGTTGAAGTGTACCAGTATGAAAATCATAGTGTGCACTTGCTTTGGTAACTGTATTATTGCAAATCAAACCTTAGGACAAGTGCAATGCATCACCTTGAAGAATGAAACTTATTTACTGCACACAAAGTCTAATCTATTACTTTTATTGTATCTGAATTAAAGCAGGGTTTGTTGCATGACATTTGCTTGCAGGGCTGAATCTCTCAAGTATTAATCAAACAATATTGCACAATGCCAAAAGAGTTTTGAAGAGAAAAAGCTCTGCAAAGTAATAATAACAACAGGTGATATGGTATCAATTAATTGATGTTATTCTATGGATCACTCCATCACATGCAAATAATTTTCTATAAATATTTGCAACTAATATTAATTATTTAAATTAAATAATATTAATTGCATCATCAATTACAATTGTTTCTTGTAAATGATATTATTTTTGTACATCGTTATTTAGATAGCATAAATAATAAGTGAATATACAAAGAATATATTTGACTGTAAAATCTAATACATTTTAAAACTGTTTTGCTGTATGTAGTTTCATATGGTGGATAATGGTCAGGCAAAGTTATTTCTAGATCATAAAGACAAGTGCAGAAACTGATAGGGACTTCAGTTAAGGTGTTGCTGCTTTAAACTGTGTTTTTGACCACACCCTGTCCTCCCACCTCTTGGGCCACAGGAGAGTTTTTTCAGTTAACCTCAGAAGCAGTTTGATGTCGTTTGTGTGGGTTTGAGCTGAAGCACACTGCATCCTCCATGCAGCAGCTGGCACTGATGGCACAGGAGCTGTACCCACGTGCTGCTTCTGTTGTGAGATTAGGAAGCTGTTGCAAGGAGGTGGTTAGGGTGGAAAACAGAGACACAGGCATAGGGGATTTTTGCAATTGTTTGACCAAAGCCAATATTTCAACGAGTCAGCTTTTAAATTAAAATGTATGTTCACACTTAAGTAGAGTGACCTGTTTAGGTAATTGTATCTGTAAGTTTGTGCTGTGAAGATTGAATCCTGAGGTGAATATTTTGCAGACTGAAGTGACTTTTTCTGATCTAGATTAATTATCATGCTATTTAATTTCTGAGGGTATGCTTTTTCATTAAAATCCATGTCATTTTACAGATGTGTTATACTGGTAATAGTGAGTAATAGGAGATTAATTAAGCATCGCTTCTACCACAAACAAATATTATACCATATGTTTTTCATTAGTACTTCAATTTCCTCTTTTACATTTGTTAGTTTTACATATTGAAACAAAAGAAGCACTAAATAAAAGAAGTCTCTGATGGCATTAATGTTGCCAATTTTATTTTGAATGGATGTTTTGCAACAATTTTAACCTCAAGCAAAGAAGCTGTTGCCCCACTCAGCCTAACTTAATTGATGTCACAGCTGAACAGAGTGATTCACCCACAGCAACTCTAATGTTTTCATGAACTTAGGTACATAATGAGATAAAGAGTACATTCATGTCGTGTAGAGTGTTTAATTTCGAAGTTGAAGTGTCTACTCACCAAATAAGACTTTTAAGAACTGACAATTTTGATCTTAAATTTACTTCTTTCCTACTTGCACAAACATTGAAACATTTTAATGGTCTGTACTTATATTTTGCAAGACAGACTTTAGAAGACTGTTCTTAGTCTCTGTGTAAAAAAAATAGATTGTGAATGGTCTGAAGTAAAAGAGAGCTTGATTAAGGTCTTTCAGAAACTTGACAGAAATATTATTTAGTACCAGCTCTGCCTTAGATTGAGATGGAGTTGGGGTTCAATCTCTTATGTTTAAATACTTTGCACTTATCCAAACAGAAACTGAAGTCAGATGCAATCTTTTTATTTTTTATTTAAAGTCAGACACTCAATTTGTGGCTTGACCTTTTCTTCATGCATGGAAAACACACTTTAGTTACCACATTTCTCCATTGGCTTCTCTGAAACAGTTTTAAAATCCCTCTCTAATCATCAGTTTCTGTCTTGTTATTAAAATAATTGACCTTCATAAAAAATGTGTTAGTTGTCCTTTCCTTTTTTTCTTTCCCTCTTTCTTTCCTTCTTATTGCCAATCATATGTCAAACTGGTGACTATCATGTCAAATACAATGTATGAATAGTTTGGCATAGTTTATGTCCTGCAGTATTTGCTTCCAAGTGAGTATTTTTAATTGGGATACCGATAAGATTATTATTCATTGCTGAGCTGAATGTATCATGTGTGGCTTGCTTTTCTTTTTTTTTTTTTTTTTCTCCCTTTTTCTTCCCGCCCTCT